>JAGDQP010008198.1:0-26587 GCA_022664845.1 Lepisma saccharinum
CGTTGATTCCATTCTATTTGATTATGATCTGCTTCAATCTAAAGTTTTTATACAACTTTCAACACGTGCGTCGTTTACTGCCTCAGTAACACAAGCGATGTCAATCGAACAAAGGTAGCTTTGCGACATCTATTCTGGGACAGGTAAAAGGAAATAAACACTTTCATAAATAATTTCTGACCATTACAGATGTACTGTAACCAACCCAACATGAAAAACTTCCTAACTAGTTACATTTTTGGGGGGCTTTTGGCCAGCTTTTTTGGCATCGGCCGCACTGTGCGTCTGCACAAAGAAAGCTTACTACTGGAGTTTGTTCTTCGATGGCGCAGTCCGCAACGAAGTGTTCATATTTCTATCCTCGTGCCCGCCAGTTGGGTACGAATGAATGCTATATGTGACATCAACAAATAAAACTTGTTGCATTGTATCAACTTCTCTCGAACCCGGTAACCGCATCATTTAGAAAAGTTACAGCTGCGATTCTATTAACAATCGCAGCCTCTTGATAACATTTTAAGCACACAAGCATTCATTTTTATAGAATACCTCTGCTTACAGACACCAATATTCGCTATAGTACTTCGCCCTACCCCATAGAGAAAAGCTTACTTCCAACTATTACGGAATTTAGATGTAAGTAGTCGCTCATTACGAAACTTACCTCTGGATATACAGTAAACACAATTGTTCGTTATTATATTTTGTTACTCCCGTTAGAGAAACGCTTATTATCAACTATTAGCAAATGTTCATGTAAGCATACGGAGTGGCAAGCCTTCCACCCACCCACCCTAAAAAAAACGTTCCTTTGTTCTTGCACATACACTTTGACAGCTCTAAAATTACAATATTTATTCCAAATCCCTAGTATAATTACAAAGCGAACTACAGCTACAGCCCTCTAGTGGTAGATCTGGAAACCAAATGATCTGGTTAGGAAGATAGTACCCGACAGATAGAACCCGAGTCACTCCACCAGTAACAAATTATTGGACACGGACACTATGCGCGGGAATAATAGGTCCTTTGTGCTGCAGCTTGGCTATCAACGGGCCTAAATATTTTTTTAATTCACCCTCGTAGATAGTTACCAATATTGAAAACTTTGAACTTTCTTTTAATTACTTCAAGTCAATGAATTGTTGGAAGTCCTACGTCGCTTCCCATGAATTACCAAAGTAACAGCGTGTTCTCTGTATAAAGAAACCTGTGCATCCATACAGCACCGCAAATAAAGTTTTGTGAGTATATACATAAAATGAGAATTTAAATACCACTCAACATTTGTCAGCAATGAATGTGATATTTCTATTGATTACGGAGTAGTATGGGACGCCAGTAGCCATCAGTTTACTGATTTTTGTATAGACCTATAATAAAGGGATGCTCTACGCTATATGGTGTGGAGTAAGAAAACTAATAAAACAATGATACATTGAACAACAGTCTCCCTTCTCCCCCGGGGACGAGTTTAGGTTTGCCACAAAATATTCAACAATCCTTGTGAATTTCAATTTGAATTTATTTAAGGCCTTTAGGCAACTTTGGCTCGGGCCGAGTGGATGATGATGGGATGAATGGGTGGAATGAAGAAAGTGTGAGGGAACGGGAGAACCCCGAGAAAAATCAGGCGAAAGTTTATCATAGGGTTTTTAAGTACCGGTACGCATACAATGTGGGACTACGCAAGCAAGACTAGTTTCTCAGCCTTTGGAAATACGGCAACAGATTCAATGCACAGATACACTGCACCAGTGTACCACAACGTCGGGTGGAAAAGAACTCCGTAAATAATGAAAACAATTGCACTGAGGCCAGTAATTTAATGTTTTCTTGTCATCGCTATGTGAACAAATTTTATCCAAAGCGAACATGCTAAAAAAAAGTAGGCGTAAAAAAACTGCTGGTGTTTCGCTGACTCGTCTTCGTCTGAAAGAACTGCCGCAACAGAAAAGTTTGAAAACTCTAGCTCAAGGGTAAGCCCGTCATAGCCTCACAGGAATGACAGATGGCATTCCTTTCCAACCTTTTTAGACATGTTGGGATGAGGAAGGTAGTGGCCAATGACACAGTATATATGTAGCTACCATGCCGACATTCACCTGACGAAACTGGGCAAATCCCTGAGAAACCTCGGTCAGAATTCTCAACATCACACCCCGAACTTGCGTGCCCTTCTAGTGTCGATCCGAACTCTGCGACAGTAACAACCATTTGATTAAGTGTGAGCTAGAACCAAAAGTCTATATATATATACTTAACCGGATAGTAAAGATAATATACTTGATTCAACGTGGAACTGACAATAACTAAACATGTTGTCGAAGTTTTTATTAAATCCGTCTTCTTACAGATAACTGAAAAACTTTAGCTAAGGGTACAAACAAAGAGGAAAGATGCCTTCCATGTATTCAACTTGAACTTTCAACTAAAATAGAAGGAATAAGTCAGACAGACATGCACGCTAGTGTGAACCATCTTGGAGATTGGTGAGCGATCACGGCTTGCATCACAACTCGGCCAATTCGCCTCACCATCAGCGAACTCTGTGCAAAACTTACTCACTAAAATAATAACAATTTAAAATACAACCCATACGCATCCTACATTAAAATTTCACTATTTATCTTTAGTTTCTACACGGCAAGATAACCAGTGCGGGAGTGTACATTATGAAAATGTACATTTGAAGCTCAACCCACAGATGAATTGCGACCACACCTTGATTACATAGCCATGATTCATGGACTGTGTTCACGCTCTTACAACCATCCTACAGAACCCAGACAAAAAGTATATTTTCTAGAGATGAATCATGGATACAAATTTTAAAATTATATCTATTACTTTCACTGGTATTAACCGTATTATCATGTCAGTCGAACCCTGATAGGGTGATTTTATAGCGAACACAAACATTTGTTATACCAGGGCGGCAGTTGGTATTGAGGCGGTATAAAATTTCCCATATAATACACAAAAAACACAATTAACTTTTCTAAATTGCAAAAGAAAGAAAAACATTTAGGGTGAGTATTATCATATTCAAATAACTTTCAGTTTAGTAGCTACCAGATGTCACTGACAGTAACTTTTATCTTTCAATTACCTAAATAATTTGTACAACCTAAATTTTTACAGCCTGCTTTCAATATATCAACATAATGAGACTGGATCTAGGATGTTTTTTGTGACCTACTACAATAGGCTACTATCTGAGTAATGCATAAATAAAACGATTTTATCAGATAATTAAAAACGTAGGTAGTAGGGTTTATAAATAATGTAAAATATAAACATTTCCGTTCTTTTCTTACAGCATTTCTTTTTATTGTTGTTATGTGAAGAAACAAACATCACAGCATCAGTAATATACTCACTACTTGTTACACTTCAACGGTAATATCGAACGGGCTTACTGTACACACTATTGCACAATTTTTTTTAGAAGAATTTCCAGACAAATGCGGACTCTAAATTTGTAACGAGATTATAATTGCAGTAAAGCATGTGCATAATAACATAAGACTGAAAAAATAGAATACAGTTGTCAGCACTGCGTTAGTTTATGTGATTAGTATCGGTGTAAAGTTACCTAGGGTTGCCACCTTTAGGAGAATGAATTACAGGACTCTCGGCAAAAATACAGGATAGTAGGATAACATTCGGGACAAATCTGAAATAATCTAAAATAAAAGTAACTAGTTAGGCCTATTAATATATGTACTATATGACTAACCGCACAAATTAAAATCTCTATAATAATACTCCGAAAATAACGTCGGGCGGAAAATGGATATTTCAATTTTCAAACCACAATTGGCGTTAGTATCTGTCGTTAGAAAACTGAAATTTCCATTTTCCGCCCGACAATGTTTTCGGAGAATTATTGTACGTACAAGAGACAAGATGAAAATGGGATAAGGCAAGAGAGCTAGGAGGTGGCTACAAGTTGCTGTATAATGGAGCAAATGAACATGGAAAGAACGGCGTAGGGATTGTTGTTTCAAGACATCTGAAAGATATTGTGTAAGTGTGAACAGAAGGAACGACACAGTGATGAGTATCAGGACAGCATGGGTGAAATGATCAATCTAGTGTGTGCGTATGCTCCGCAAGTCGGCTGCGGAGATGAAGAAAATATAACTCTGTGAGCATTTGGACCATAGACTTGGAAGCATACCCACAGAAAAAAGGGTAATTGTGGACGGTGATTTGATTTTGACATGTAGGCAGAAGCAGAAAAAGTATTGAGAGGATTCACGGTGGCGGGGGATAGGAGATAGGAAGCAAGAAGGAGCATCTTTTAACTTATAAGAGTTGTGGAAAAGAAAGTCAAATCGATTTCATCTTGTGCAGAAGACAACATCTTAAGGAAATTAGGAACTGTAAAGTAATAAATGATGAAAATGTGGACCCACAACACAGAGGGGTGAATGTGGACTGGGAGTTCGCAAGTACAGGAGACCGCGAAATGGGAGAGCCCAAAATTACACGGTGGAGACTGAAAGAGGAAAAACTAAGAAAATCATTCAGAGAAGAGGGTATTAAAAGAATAAATCTGCAAGAAGAGGATGTGCAAATATGGTGGAATGTAAACAGTAGGATCATGCGAAAGGCCGCAGAGAAGACTTTGGTAGAACTTCAGGAAATATCCCCCCCCCCCTCCCCTGCAGGAAAATAGATGCGGTGGTGGAATGAAGAAGTGCAAGAAGCTATCAAAGAGAAGAGAAAAGCTAAAACTAAATGGGATGCTTCAAGGACAGAGGAGGATAAATGTAATCTCAATAATTCTGATAATAAGAAAGCAAACAAGGCAGTGGTCAGAGCAAAGAGCGCAAGCCTGGGATGAACTGTATAACGAACTTGAAACACTAAGCGGAGTGAAGAAGCTATACAGGTTGGTAAAAACCAGAGACAAACCAACAAAGGATATTACCCATATTAGGCAAATTAAGGATGGTCAAGGATTAGTGCTTATCGATGAAGACAGAAAAAAAGACAGATGGAGCGGATATATCGAAACGCTCCTAAATAAAGAAAATCTGAGGAAAGTTCTTAGTGATATTACTCCAAATCTTGGATTAACACCAGAAATAGACCAGAAAGAAGTAGAGAAAGCATTAAAGAAAATGAAGACCAGAAAAGCTACAGGTCCTGATTGCATACCAGTAGAAGCGTGGAAGAGTTTGGGACCAAAAGGTGTAACTACTGTATGGGATTTAATTAAATATATTTATGAAAAGGAAAAAATACCGACTCAGTGTTAAAGTACAATTTTTTATGAAGAAGGGAGATATTCATAGAGAAATCAAACTAATGTCACATAGTAGATTTGGGAGAAAATTGTAGAAGGAAGATTACAAGAAGAAACAGTAATTTGGATTTATGCCAAGATAAAGTACAACGGTCGCAACTTTTATATTAAGACAAACTAGGGAAAAGCATCAGAAAAAACACAAAGGATTGCGTATGGTCTTTACTGATTTGGAGAAGGCAACCGACAGAGTACCACGTCAGGAAGTATGGAGAAGTTTGAGGGAGAAAGAGTGCCAGAGAAATACGTAAGGATAATCCAAGATATAGTTGGGATAACTTTACACACAGTGTACTTTCCTAGTGAAAATGAACAATTACTGATGTATGGGGAAGCTTTATTAGTCACAATAGTTGGTACCAGTGTGCGAATTAAGGAATTTATACAGGGTGTGTGTGAAATTTCGTTAAGAAAACTAGATGAATCATATATTTTACATGCGTCCATATGCAGACTTACACGGGGGATTTTCCCCTCATCCACCTGTTAATTCACACACTGGTTGGTACTTAATGAAAATTGTGACCACAAAGCAACGTATTAATGTGATTTGCAATGAACTGTACGATATTTTTAGTAAGGTACACCTTACTATACTTACAATAACTTTAACCCTTGCTTAGACCGTATTATCCGGAAAGTGCAGCCTCTCGTTACAGGGGAGACACCAGGTATAGAGAGGTATTACAAACCGTCTGGGAATATCCCCTCCCCTCCCAAAGAAATGCATATCATAGCTTATCGTGATCTGGGGTTGGGGAAGCGTCGAAAGGGCAGTGTTCAGAAACTCGTGCCAAAACACGTTGCAGAACGTCGCACCAATTGTCGGAGACTCTACGACCAGCATCTAGCTGGCGACAGGTGGAAATACGTCGACATACAGGGTGAGGTATATATGTACCTTAATGTCTAACAGCGTGCAATTTTCCACAGTCAACGCAGTAGCAAAAACTTCCCAAGATGGTATCGTGAATGAAGGAAAAGTTTTTGCAAGGGATTCATGATCGTTGCTGCTTTCTATTACAATGGGAAGCTCAAGATACACCGAGTAGCCAAAACTGCCAAGGTGAATTCCAATTATTATTATTAGGCCAATGTCCTGGCACTAATTTATCACCATGACATACCTCGTCTGTATTGTAGGGAGACAAATCTGGTCTGGCTGAATCAAGACAAGGCATCCAGCCATAGCTTTCGTTCAATGGTTTTCTTCCTTCAACAAACGACAGAAAAAAACTTGTATCCCTACCATTCCCTTCGCCCACATTCCAGTGAAATCTCCAGATGCCTCACCAATAGACTATTGCGCCTTCGGTCTCCTCAAACGGGCAACGGAGACCCCGCACCTGACGGCCTGTGGAAAGTCTGTGAAAAGGAGTCGTTGCGACTGGACATATCTACAGTAAGTGCAAGCCTCTTTCAATGGAAACTTCGGTGCCGAGCGATAGCCAGATTGCAGGGCCACCAAACAGAACACAATCGGTGGTGGCGTCATAATTTCCTGAGGGAGGTGTATCTCAAAATCATCACTATAGATCAGAAACAACCTCTGTATAATGGTGAATGACTATATATATAACCTCAAGTAAGCGATGTTTTGTTTTCAATTTATAATATACTTTGAAGATAGACTTTCGAGCACAACGATAAATTATCTTACCTGCACTTGAAACATTGTGACAGAATCATCCAACATCTGAACTCGGACTGCTAACATTTTTCCTCCTTTCTTTGGGGTGGAGGGCGGAGTTCGTGAGCCTGCTGCACCTCCGCCATCCACCCCCGCAGGCGTTGAGTGCGAGTGGGGGAGTTTCCCTGAGCTGCCCTCTGCCGCCATCCTGCGGAAACCCTCTCTCACACACACTCCTGTAAGTCAAACGCCACTGCCACCATGCCTTACTTATTCCATTCTGCCACGTCCTGCAAAGACAAAGAAGGAATAATTATTATGCTGAGCCTTAATTGTACTGAATCATAATTACAACAAAAATGCATTAAAATCTGTAAGATACGTCTTAGCAGTTTAAGTACGGGGGGTCACTACGAGTCATAGCAATTCCGCTGACCACTTACGAAAGCCGAATTCACAAAACTCAGTGCGTGCTTCAAAGCTGGCAAGACGTTGAGTGCTTACATTTAAGCTTTCGATTCCTCGTGTGACGCTTACTTTAAACTCTTTCCATATCTACCCGCCAAAGGAAGTCAGACTACTTTCTTGATAAGTTTGTTGGTTGGTTGAGAGGTGATAAAGCTTAGCTGACTTTAGGCGTTCGAATGACACAGTAAAATGTTTCAACTTCAACGCCTTGCGGGCTAATGAACGTTTTCTTTTGTTTGTGTCACGTGGTTAGCAGATAAACTTTTGTTTACGCTAAAGTAGCAAAGTCTGATGGAGCAAAGTCACTATGTGTATGTGTATTGGTGGTATGGAACCCTTGAAAAATTCAGGTTCCGGAGTTACTATGTGCAGTCTACTAGTGAAGACGGCTTAGTCTAGAGAGATTCTTGCACAGTGCCGCTCTGGCTAGGTCGGCTGGTCGGCGATCGCGGAGGGTCCAAGGGGCCTGAAAGCCTTGTGGGGGGACTGGACGCAAAGGAAAATACATATTTAAAATATATAATAAACTTAATTATCAGCTTTCTAAAATACGAAAAACGTAACTGATTATGTTTATTTAAAAAGTACAGAAATAGTAACTAAAATATCCTAACTATTTTTTAATTCGAAAACATTTTCCTATGTGTAAATAGTTTTCTGTGTTAAACAGTCATTTAATCCACTAGTAAAACATTTTCTCACGCGATAACGTACGCTATTATTGAATGTTGATGACTGGTGAGGTCAGCGTCAGTTTGTCACCCCCGTTCTAATGTTACGCCCACCCCTCTTTTATTTTTCTGTTATTTTGGGAACAGATGACAATATCGACGGTGAGTCACCTCACGTGGGTGCCGACCGGCGAACAGTGATTGTGTAGAAAGCGGAGTAAGAGGTCATGTGATAATGCGAAAGCATAAGGCAATACACTAGTAGTCTATAGCGGAATATATTTGTCTACGTTTAGGCAAGTTTTTTGAACGAGAGAGAGAGTTTGGGATTCGTAATCTTTAAGTCCTGTAAGGTGAAAACACCATTTGCAATGACTTTAGGGTTCCCAACTACGGGTTGACCCATTCTGGGATAAATATTTGCCGATAAGACTGTGCATACTCATTTATCTGGGGGTTACTTAAGAGAGAAACCTGTCACCATAGAAATTTGAAAAAAAAAAAAAAAACTTTTTTTCTAGCGCACGCGAAAATAGTTTTTCTTTTTAGCTTGGGTCACTCCTCAGTCCTCTCCTCCTTTTGTTACCTGCAGCAGCCTGCAACAATCAACCTCTGGAAACAGAACAAAGGGTGAGGAAGGCATTTGTTCTGTTTACAGAATTAAGCTGACTCTGTCAAACATTGCGATTGCGATAGTTCCAAACTTACATTTTTTATTTATTTATTTGTATATTCATTATTCAAGAAACAGAAGACTGATTCCGGGATTTTAACCGTCCCGGTGAACAAAAAAAATCGACAAGACGTAGAATTCCTGATTAATACCGCCCAAACCTGGATAGTTAGCAACCCTAAATGAGTTGGTTTTGTTAATGTAAATGTAATGAGCAGTAGAAAATGAGTTCAACACGTGGTGCTCCAAAAAGGCAGAAAATGAAACATTTGAAGAAAACAAACACTTTAATTCAGTCATACTTTCGTTCTGGGCCTGAACAAAAGAAAAACTGTTTTTCAAATACAGGTGAGTAAGTGAGTAAAATTAACAAGATAATTGTGCATAACAGCAGTGTTCGAATTAAACTTCCGGACGAGGGAGGGATGCTTGTGTCTTGTCGGTATGTATATATAGGAGGGAAATACGTATCCAAGGTAGGGATGTTAGTTCTGTGATACGAGCCGGGGATAATTTTTTACGAGTGGATTTCCTCGCCATTATTAGTATTAATTCGAACACTACACAATAGTTGCTTTTATCCATGTTGCTGTTACATTTGCATGTACAGGTAGTCATCGACTTATGACTAACCACCGTCCGTTCTGACTGACAGGTAAGTCGTTCTGGTCGTTTGTCGGCCATAAGCAGGTGATCCACAGAGCAAAATCCCTCAGCGACTAAATGGCCACTGATGTTTTTTTTTTACTTCTCCACACGGCACTTCGCTTTTATGGCAAAAGCAACCACCGCATTCTGGTGGTATTGAAAAAATGAAAATCTGAAATTCTGAATGCAAAGAGCGCTGAAACCTATTCCCACTTAATGTACCGCCCCTTCACCCAACCTCTGTCCATGGAGGCACGAAGAACAACAAAAGGGATTTTACTGCTCAGGCGAGACGTTCAGCCCAATGGATAAGAAGCAATTCAATTTAGAAAAGCACTTAATAAACTCTAAGAAAACAATTTAAAAATACAATTTTACAGCTCTGTATGTAACAATTTCTGTACCTCATTTTTATAATCAGTAACTAAATGTTCTTTCCATCGGGATCTTGTACTTGATCAAATCAAACAAGAAGCAATTCAAATATAATGTGAGTCAAGAAAAAATGATGCAGGAGCGTTTCCAGTTAGGTGTTTTTTCATCTCCGTAGTGTGGACAAGTTCCCATTTAGATGTTATTACCTTTTTCACAATAAAACTTCTGTTGGTAAATGCTGAAATTATCACAGAAAAATTGACAGCCACCGCGACCAGGACTCGAACCTCGATCTGGGCGCTTACAACAAACCGTAGCCGAGGGACCGTGATGGCGCCAGACCAGCACTGTTCTTGCAACTCTCATCTAGCTCATTTCCAGCGTTCTCAAACATCTTGCAGATCGTTTACTACACCCGAATTTTATTTCCGTTAATACGAAGGAAAAATTAAGTGGAGTAAAGAGCTGTTGGATCTGAATAAAATAACATTGCGAGTGTGAGTGAAAACAAGGTTTAAAAAAATGTTTTAATAAGCCTCTTTCTAACGAAAGTACTAGGAACGATAAGAAGAAATTTACAATGTTAGAACTTGCCAGAAATATACGCGTAGTTATAGAATTCATAGGTTCGGAATACTGTTCATTCTACTTCTGAGAAATGGTCTTGCCCTGCTACGCAAGGTCACGAGACTTGCGAACATATTCAACAACTGTAAATTACTGTAAGTCAAAGGGAGAAATAGGTCGCAAATAATAATGCACAAAAGGGACCATAGAGTTCTAGTTCAACTTACTTCCAAAAGAACGAATATATGGAGTTGCTGTATACGCTGAACCATATATATCAATAGTTGTCGATTAACCCGTAGCTCACTGCTGACACCCAAGCACAGGAAACTCGGTGTAAGTGGACAAGAAATCATCAATGGTGTACTGAATAGTAGCGAACAGTGGTATACAAATTACGTTACTTTCATAGTACTAGAATTGGACCAACTAGACAGGGCCCAAGCAGCTTTTTTCGGGTTTAACTGGGCTTGTTAGGGGTTAATTGTTTCTTGTGTCACTACTGTGTAATTTTAATATCTTTATCGACTTTAGGCATCTATGGCTCAGGCCGGAATAGAACCTCCAGGATCAAAAGCCAACGCTCTACCAACTGATACTTACGTGGAGTCGGGAGCGTTGGAGCGGGGTGACCGAACTTGATGGCCTGTGCACCGGATTCAAGCCACGGCGTGGTTCGGAGTCCACGATAATTGTAGGTCCCGACATTTCGCCATTCACCAGGTGAGAGAGCGGAAAGCAAGGGAGAACACAGTCGGGAAGGTCCCATTTGGATGTCCGGGACACCAAACCCAACAGATAGGAGGTAACTATTGTGCTTTTTTTTATCTTTATTCTCTTGAGATTTCCTAATAAACTCTGAGCTTCTAAGAAAATTATATTATTATTATTAGCAATAATTGAAGTCTCTAGTAATTAATTTTGTACGGAATTATATTATAAAGAGATTAATAGTTTTGATATTAGAAAGACGTAATTTATTATTTTAAGATATACTTCAATAATAATTTCGTTTGAAAGTAATTTGTTAATGAAGACTGAAAGCAAAGAGCATCAAAATCTATAATCTATCTAGTTATGAGAGCTGATAGTTCAGACAGTTGAGTTACGAAATGAACAGTTGCAAAAATGTTACTTAATAGTTTGTATTGATGGACTGAGCTCGTAATTCTTCCTCGTATGTATCACGAAAACACAATGTTGAAAATATGGGATAGTAATATTATTTTAGAGTTATAATGACAGTCGTGATCTGCATTCTAGCAATCTAAAATGCAACATTTTTACTATTATATACTAAGTTCTATGACGTGCCCACCTCACCTAAAAAATAATTTAAAATAAAAAATTAATGAAAAACCCACTGGGTTTTAAAGTGTTTTTCTTTTAAGTGGGCTTAACCCGGAAAGGCCCACTTTGGCAAACCCTGCTCAATAGCCTCAATGACTTAAACACATGGCATTGTAAAGGTAAATGAGTAAAGTTGTCATGATTTTTTAAAACAACAGCTCACGTAACTACTTTCTTGTGGAAATTTTTATTACAATTACCTTTATTTCTACATGTTTACCAAAACTTTTGTTACTGTTATTATTTGCTCGCATTACACCTGACGATATCTTTATCATATACAATTCATTAAAGAAAGCTCGAATAAAGATATACTCAACACGACAATACTAATTTTAAACTTCGATTACCTTCAGAATCATTTCCCAACCATAACAGAAGCTTATTTTATTAATTTACTTCAGTATAAATAAACAAATATGTTTTCCTCGCAGCAGTATAAAATCTTTACACACGGTACTGACTGTGAGGAAGAATCTTCCCCCTAGGTTTCGCTAAAGAGATTTACGTTAGTCTAACAACAGAACCTTCGCAAAAGATGTGTATCGACCGCACACCCGCTGTCTTTGAGGCTGATAGTACAACGGTCAGCAGATTTTCTTTCGTTTGGTTCCTCTGCAGCCTTAACCCAGTCACGAACTGCCACTTGATAGCTTCAGAATAGACAAGACTTACACAATTAGTGGTCGCCTAGCAACTAAACTACACTATACTGCAACTTCTCACAGACTCCCTCTTACCCACAGAATAACAATTCGTGTACAATAAAACCTCGAATAATAAATCTAACTTGGAGTGTTATTTTTGTTCACTCGACAATAATTTCTTCTATTTGAATGTATTTATTAATTACCTTTAGGAATCTATGGGTCAAGCCAGAATAGAGTAGCGAATGGATGTGGGAAGGAGTCCACCACGACCTAGTTTGAGCGACGGTAGTGGGGCTCGAATCCACATACCTCTCCACTGCCAATCCGAAGTCCGTGATGTTACCGCCTGAACTACGGGAACAGGGAAATAATTTCTCTTATATATTATAATGTACGGCTTACCAGCTATAATGAACGTAATACACACAATAAAATATACAAGGAGTTCCTTAACAACTGGGACACACTTCCCAGACGAATTCCTAACACCAAAAGAATGCAAAAAGTTCATGAAAACATGATTCAGATTCTGCTTCGATTTCGAAATACAAGGTTTCCAACTTGGAGCCCAAAATCGACCCTTGTCAATGGGTCATTCCACATCAAGTGGTACAATAGCACTTACAGCGCTATTTACTATCGTTTTGATTTTTAGTATGCTAAAACTACTATGCGAGAACATCTTAGATCTCAATTTTTGTTTCTCTATTTCATACCGTTTTTGTGAGTTAAGAGGGCTCAAAGTTTGAAAAAATGACCATCTGGGCAACACCGAACAACATATAAATCTTAATGTCTTGGCTGAAAATTGAGATATTGCAGAAGTAAAAGCACTATTCTCTTCAGAACTGAATACAGTTTAATGTGATATGTCACACGGTATACTCTTTATCTTTTTTAAAATCAAAATCTCTAAAATAATATGCTTTATTATTTTTAAATGTATTGATTTGCCCATATTTCAAGAAGGGCTGTACAAAGTTTCAATTTGGGATTTAACTGGAATCACCGTTTTCAAAATTATGTAGTGCATGCATGAACGCTTTTTTTTTTTTTTTTTTTAGCTCTGGTTTGAAATTTTAAAAATTGATATCTTAAAAATCGTATAATTAATTTGTTTCACTTTTTAATATTAGTATTATTGCTTTATCCATATTTCAAAAAGCCCTGTGCGAAGTTTCAACTTGCGATCTCAGTGGGATCAATGTTTTCAAAATTATATTGTGCACTCATGAACTTTTTTTTTTTTGTGATGGTCAATTGGTGTTACGATATCAGGAGGTCAACAAGAAGAAAAATACACTTCTAGTCCGGCAGCCAAATGTTTTTCTTTTCCTGAACCCAAAATTTTTGTATAAAGTTTTATCATTGTTGATAACTTTTAAGTAGGGTCTATTTGAGACGAAAATGGATTATGACACCTTGTCACCCTTGGGCAGCTCCCACATTCAATATGGAGTCCGCCATTACAATCACTGTTCAATGCACTGTGCCTTATAAATGACTGAATAATGTCATATAACACCCAAACTTGGGTACTTTTTTTTCTATCGTTTGTAACTTTGAAGTAGAGTCTATTAAGATGAAAACAACTGATAACATTTTGTTACCCTTGAGCAACTCCCACAATTCAAGATGGTATCCGCCAATAACGGCACTCTTCAACGTATTGTGCAATATCACTGGATAATGTCAAATGGCACACCCAAAATTTTGACATTAAGTATTTTCATTGTTGGTAACTTTGAAATAGGGTCTATTTGAGATGAAAATGGCTGAGACAATTTCATGATGGCGTCCGTGGATAACGTTACTGTTCAACTCATTGTGCCATATGTCAGAAAAATGGCATAAGCTACTCCCACAACTTTGGAATTAAGTAAGTATTTCTATCGTTGATAACTTTTAAGTTTTAAGTAAATCTATTTGAGATGAAAATGGCTTCTGACACAATGTCATCCGTGGATAACACTCACAGTTCAAGACAGCACCAAGTACAAAGTCACTGGTCAGTTGAAGTATTTCAAGCAGTTTCGACAGTTGAAGTATTTCATTATCGGGGTCGTTGTTGATATTTTCAGTATGGTTCTTCAATTTTCGTGTATTTTTATAGATCTAAAAAAGAAAGAAAGAAAAGAAAAAAATGCGGTGGGTAACTCCCAAGATTATGTGCTACCTGCCACAGCCTGATTTCGTAATGTATATGTAGAGGAAAACGCTTTTAGGAGCAGAAATTAGTTTTTCTTGTTCCAACGCAAAACAAGGCGAGTCGTGATACTCTGGAAATAAGAAAATTAATAGTCAATACGAGAATTCCAACATCTTGTGAGCAGAAGAAAACTAGCAATCAATAACATAAACAGGCATCCCAGCTTGATGTTTTATAATCCCCACTATCGAGTAAAGAGAAGCTGTTCGCATCGATAAAATAGATAACGATCTTATGCAAACATGTAGGCAAATGTTACCGAACAATAACCATGCTATATTCAGAATCAATAGAGGAAAAGGTCCAAATATGGGCTACGGTCCAAACATGGGCTAGTACATGTTTAAGACTTGTATATGCTTGGGTAGGCTGGTGACAAAACTGTGAAACAGTTCCCCAAGGACGAAGGTGGTGGCGGAATTCAGTTAGCGACAAAGAGTTGGCTGTAGTTGATTTATTTGAATATTGTGGGAAAGTTTTATCAGGCATTTCTATTTCAGCTTTTTACACAATGAAACCAAGTATGGAATGTTTTATAATGGAAGTTGTATTCCTCAGAGACAGCACTCGTCGTCGGTATAAAACAAAGAATAAATAATATTGCGTATTGACTTCTGTTGCGTCACGAAGCAACCCCTATGAATGGTCTAAATACGGGCTACTTTGCCTACCTACATCTTCATCTTAAGTTTCCTTCTCTTAGAACACAGTACTTGGACTTTAAAACCTAGTACCTTTTCATATTTCAGCAGTTCTTGTCAAAGAAAAAAGTCAGCAATCGACTTAGAAAATTGCTACTGTTATAACCCATACTAAGAAACAATTATGACTTTCTTGGAAAAGCAGAAATCTAGTAAATGCAAGAAGACATTATGTTTTAGCATTGAGTCTAGGGTTTTAGTTAAGTTGAGCAAAGAGCTGAGCAATTAAAAAAATGGAATATTCTTGAACGGAAAAGAAAACAAGGAACTTTAGAATTCACAAGACTAGAATCAGATTCAAAAGAATCCAAGATGATGTTTTCTGATCTAGATCCTTGTGATGATGAACGTAGTTCCTTTGTTACGCCAGCTGCACAAGAAAAGCCAGATGATAAAGATACGAATTGTATACTCTGCGACAGAATATTCTCTGAACACACAGGGAGACCTATGGGTTATGTGTATCATGTTTTCGAGGTGATCACATAAAGAATGCGCTGGTGTAGAAAAGGAAGACTATCTCTGACTTTTGTAAATATACATTTATCATCACTCTTGAACATTATTTTGAACTGTTAAAATTTCTTCTTAATTATTTAAGGTAACTTTAAAGGGTAGCCCATATTTAGACCAGTGTTTCAAAAGCCAAGATTATGACACCTCTGCAAAATATGTGTTTAATATCATAGTCATGCGCTTTTAATCTAAATTTGCAACTGCATTATAAAATAAACATATTTGCAGTTGTTGTTTACATTACTTGGAACATTATGCAGATATTCGAAAAATAAAAGTGGTAGCCCGTATTTGGACCGTCTCTACGGTGGAGAGAAAGGACAATAATTACTTCCATGGTCGATCACAATAAAATTCTTCGAGTAACATCTCAGACAGTAAAGGCAATTTGCATCTCACTTCCAAAACATTGCGACAAATAAAAATGTCAAGTGTGCACCAAAACCTGACATGACAAACATAAGAGTTTTCTTAACTTTGCAGCGAAGTTCCTAGTTTAAAACTATATGCAACATTTATCATGTAATAAGCGGCAACTTTCCAAAATATACTTTGCTAAGTCCTTGTACTGATTTTTCGTAATTAGTTTGAATTGAAGTGTTGAGTCAACCCAGACGCTGCTGCATAAGATGAATGTTTCCTGTCTTGGAAGAGCACAGATCTCCTAATGTGAATTCGGACATCGTACCGACTGGATCACAGTGCCACTGACAAATTTAAACCAAAATCGCCTTACACTAGCCAATGGCGGGGTGGAATGAACATGGATATTGAT
Organism: Lepisma saccharinum; assembly: GCA_022664845.1. Classification (NCBI taxonomy): domain Eukaryota; kingdom Metazoa; phylum Arthropoda; class Insecta; order Zygentoma; family Lepismatidae; genus Lepisma; species Lepisma saccharinum. The sequence continues at coordinate 16,554 of JAGDQP010008198.1, forward strand.
AGCATACAGTTATACTTAACATAATATACTAACATCACTGCGCAGTCGAAATAAAAGAAAAGTAACCATGACACAAAGCGAAACAAAACATTATGAACAGAACACGCTGCAGTATCGATATTTGTAGTCTATAGCAGCTATGCCGCGGTACCCGAGAAAAAAATCTTGTAACTAAATCGTACACTCATGCATGCAATTGCGAGATAAAAGCAAATTTGCCTAAAACTGCTCTGTATTTTGAAGTGAATTTCATTATGACGGAACGTTCAAACTCAAGATAATGAAAATTATTCTGACAGAATGCCGTATCATGGAACCCATATTCATACATACAGGATTAAGTGTGATATCCAAGGAGACGTAACACACGGATCTCTTCCGGGATGAAGAAATCCTAATCCAAGGGAAAACGAACACGTATATTTTGTTTTCCTTTCAAGTGCAACTATGAATTTGGTAGTCTTACGACAAAAGCACAGCTAAATTAATAACAAATCTCACCCAGATGAAGTTTACAGTTATTTATGTATTTAAACAATCCAACTACATCCGATTAAAACAGACTAGTCTCCAGCTAAAAATCATTTTCTCCAATTGATCACTTGTAATTGTAAGACTGCATGCGTACGCTCATGTGGATGCAGACGAGTAGGTATTAGGTGCTCAGGATGTGTGGAAAATGTCGTGGAACTGCCTGTTTTAAATAGGAAAGAGAGGAACAGGAGTAGTCTCTAAGCCCTGATGGTGACCTTATATATCTGAACACAGAAAACCGAACATACCTGGAGATGGATGAAATATGAAATTTATAGTGAGAAACATGTAAAGTCTATACTCTATATACCTATCCTACATAAAATAATTAAATGTCCTTTCTATTCTTTGTTGTTTGAAACGGCACCAAAGTTTTTTATACTGTATATGTTTAATCGTGACGGAGATATCCTTCTTTTATCAGTGGAACTCGTCCTGAATGAGTCTGCTTCATTGGCACATTCGACCGCAAATCGTACGATATAAAATCGAAATACTCGCACAGTTTATTAGTTACAGTAAATATAAAGACACTATATGAAAGGTTACATAATGCTATTTTATGTTTATTTCAGGTAAGGTTTTTATATTCCTCGTCGTTTAAAAGAAATTTAAAGTTCAAAATTGAGGAGGAAAAATATTTTTCTAAATTTTAGAATTTAGAGTTAAATATCTCTAAATGTATGTGTTTTATGGAAAATTGTGTATCTAAAAATTTACTGTCTTGTCTGTGTTCTTTAAAATGACGCCAAAATTACTTCTCTACGTTGGACCGTAACAAAGATATTATTTTATCTCGGTAACTCGTTTGACAGTGGCCGCCATGTTGATGACGTCATAAAACAATTTCCTCTGCTGGGATTTCCGAGGACTTTCGGGGCACTTTTCTGAACATTTTCACCAATTTTTATTTCTTCCTTTCAATGAAGAGTTGAAAACGAATATTATTTAACAAAAGAACAAAACATTCTTTAAAACATGATTATGCGTGTTGTTTGAAACCTCTAAAACGCTTTAACGCGGTGCTTTAAACAAAAATGACTATTTTTCTAGAATTTTTGTTTACTAATTATTATTATTACCTCTCTGAATTGTAGAATTTAAGAACCTTGGCTTTCATCCTCATGTAGTTATGAAAATAAAGGCATTATTAGCATCACTGGACATTTATCTGGTCGTCGGATTAGTCAAGATGACAAGCATTCATCGCAATTTTGTATTTGTAATCTTCAAAATGATTTACGCTGCCAACTATATTGATTAATTAACTGAACAGAAATTTTATACGGAACTAAGCAAGCCAGAAAACTGCCTATGTTTACTAAAGTGTCTTTTTAAAAGTCTTTTGCTTCGATCTACTGGAATCTTCAACACCCCTTGGATCCACGAAACTTCTCTTTTTTTTTTTTACTAGTTTTTCAAACAGAGAGATTTAAGATGGAGTCAAACATAATGCTTTGTCTATAATCGAAGCTGTAGAACTCTTAGGAATAGTCAATTACATTGTTTCTAAAAACTAGTACATTGAAGAAAAACAACAATCACCCTAGCACATAGATCACATTTCGAATGTCTCATCCCACTGTACTGTGTGTTTCAGGGTGTTGAGAGAAAACATATTTAAAAACCTTAATAGCACCATCACAGGAGGGTTTGTGCAAGTGTCCTTGGTTTGTGGTGAGTATTCGACAAGTTAACATGTGCTTCTCAGCAAGGGAAGTGTGGAGAGTACAGTGATAGTGAAAGACATCGTTTGGTGGACACACATTTTACAGATACACACACTTGTTACACTACATTACATTAATACAACATAATTAATTTTGCATTTTATTCAGTATATACACTTTCGATTCCCTTCACTCTGCTCCCTTCCGCCTCTTGCCTAATAGCCTCATTTTCTGCCACAGACCTCCTACCGATTTTTTTTTTCTTCCTGATTAGACCCAATTCCCAATACCCAATTATGACATTTTAATTACTGTTTTTGCCACTCTCGCTTATTCCGGGTAACACGTTAGATCTGGTTGCGAAAAGGCTACCCTAAATAAAGTATTACTACTTTTAAACTGCCTAGACTCCCAGAGGATTTTACCCACGGCTTTTAAACCGTGTAGGCGCATATGCTCACACATTAAGAAGAAGAAGCACCACCATCACAAAAATACGTCCGCTCTAACGTGCACATACTGTATATGCATTATCTAGTAATAACAATACACTTTTTACATTGTTATTGATTTTTCTTTCTTTTTTCCTCTTTTTTTCCTTAAAAAAAATCTGTTTTGTATGTTATGTATCATAAATTTACGTTTGACCGCAATACGAAGAAGTATTCGAATACGTATTGCCATGAATAAAAAAAAAATGTAGTGGCAATACATGAAGCCGTACAGTGGTTGAGCATTCTATCCTGACCCCGAGGCAGATCAGTTCAGTTGTAGTAATTAACGTCAATTAGTTCGGGACATAGAAGCACACAATGCAAGCAATGAAGCTACCAGTGTGACAATTACCAATCCCAGGACAGCGCCAATCCAACACATACATGATCATATTTAAAAATTCATTTGTTGTTCAGTTTGCGTATCTCTATATTTCTACACTGTCTCCAATATTTATTTACGCTCTAGAAAACAATAATATACAACGAAAAATGCAAAAATCAATAAAGATAACTGAAGAATTATGAGAAATGATGAACCTGTACATCTGTAAACACGAAATACAATTTCTATACAAAAGAACGAGTATTCAGTTTGTAAAATAGTTTTAAGTAATACTTTCTAATTACATGAAAAAAAGAAAAAAAAAGCAGAAACAGGGGAACATTTGTATTAAAAAAAAGCACAAATAGTAATCCAAATTATTAATATAAAACTGTCAATTGTATCTAAGTGTCTGCTTGTTAAGAAAAAAATATAAAACTAGGACAGCTAAGGTTATTTAAATAACATAGGCCTATTTATTAACAATTCCATTAATGCGTTAACATTACCACTGATTAGGTGAATTGTTAAGTTTGTAACAACAGAATCGTCCTGTAATTTTGGGACTGTCCTAATCGAGATACGCAAATTAATGAACAATTATTTCCACAATAATGCAATATTTGTTTGTCAAGTAAATCCATTGTAAAATATGATGTGAGTATAACATACTACAAGTGGTAACGGGTATTAATGAATACATAAAAAAAATAGGGTTAATCTGACAATATTTAATCATTAGTTATTGAAATTCAAGATTTCCTTCCATACGTTGACCATAATAATTTCGGCATCGAAATGTGGACGACGCAGCTACTTGAATGTTTCCCCACATTTGATATTTCGTAATAAAAGAACCAGCCCGTAGCCAGAGGGGGTATTCGGGCTCATGCCCCCCCTTACGGAATGACTATAAAATAGCTGTAAGCAAGGGACTGGTTAGCATGTGGGCACACGTTCCCTAATTGAAACGGACAGTTTGACACAGTCGCATTTTCGCACAGAAAACGCATATTTACCTACAAGAGTTACCTACAAGTCTAAAAGTATTTTTAATAATGAAATATGGGATATAACAAAATATCAAGGAAGGTCCGACACACCTACTCGCCATTTTTTAATTTAATTTTTGTCAGTGCTGGAAATGGAAATTTTTTACTCGGGAAACACAGAAAATGGGAACTGCAGATTGACAAAAATGGTGAGGGGAATTCTGAAAATTATCCTCAATGGAACTCCGGATTGAAAAAAGAAGTGGGATCAAATCGATAGTGTAAAAAATGAATTTTTTATGCGACCCCTTACTTAACGATTTCAGATTTTTCTGCAAATTTTCGGCTTACTTAGGATTTTAGATTTTTCTGAAAATCTACAACTTAACCTGGCATTTTTCGAACATGGACTCCTATTCTAGTAATACTGGTTTTCTAAATGTAAGCGTCATAACATATTTTTGACGTGATTATATAGGGATCTTTTTGATCCAAACATGGTGAGCAGAATGCAGAAAATATTTCCGTGTGGGAATTGAGGATTGGAATAAATATATAGTACGCGAAACGCAGAAAATTTTTCTCTATGGAGACTACGGATTGCAAAACAAAAAGGTATGGAGAAGGCAGAAAAAAATTCCCATTGTGAATTGCAAAATAAATGGAAGGGTAGTTATGTTCGTCCTTTATAAACGGTAGTACAACGAACTTCATCTTGAAGTGTTTGTATTTGTACTGTTAGGACTAAAATTGAAACATTCTTCTGATTTTCGATTTGTTCTGTTTTCTTTCCAAGAAGTATTACAGGAAGATACTTTTCTACTTCCTTACATACGTGAATATTTGGGGGTGAGGTGACAAAGTGTTTCTCATATTTTCTACGGGAACGTTTCAGGGCTGGAGGTGCTTTTCGGCCTCTCCGTACCTATGAATCAATGGGATAGAAGTTTCCAACCCAATGACAGTTAATCATTCTAGAACTGTCACTTAATTGTTTGCTCTACGTGGAGTAAAAGGTTTGCAATATTTTGGGGTGTATTATAAAGCTTTTAAAGAATTTCAATAATAAGTGGTCTCGGATTTGCTGTATTCACTCTCGGAGCTTGAGTTCCCCCACATTCCCACTGATTTTTGGCATTCTTCATACATAATGAGTTTGTGATTTTTTCTCTCTTTCAGGGCTCGCTCACAATAATTTGAAGCAAACCTTTAGGTGAAATTTGTTTAGTTTTCTTTGCTGAAGCTTTTATAAATTCCCTTTTAAAAATCAGTTCTAATTCTCGTTGCACCCCCCTTCTCCCCTGCCACACACACAAAAAAAAATACAGTGAAGACAGATCAAGATGTTAGAGTGACATCTGAGCATATGAGCATTGAACCACTCGCACGAACACTAGGTGATGTACGACATACTGATATTTCACGCTCTATGGATTACACGTGTCACTACGCAATACAAGAGCCACCGCCGTACGTGCCGAAGTTTACTTTCTTGTGAGTCGACTTTGCTTAAGTATGTCAATGTCTTTACGTTACAGCATCCGCCAAGACACAGTTTTGCGCCTAAAAGATCAAGAACAGACTACCTGTCTTCTATTCATAGCTTCAACGTTACGTCAGACCAGAAGATGCCAAGTCAGGATCTAGAAAAGTTGTCCTTATCTTCTACTTGTAACAATTCGTTACTTTACATTAGAATTTCAAGCATCATCCACATTTAAAGCACGTTTTCTTGAAACAACAATCATCCAAAGGTAATAGATCAAGATAATACAAGCAGTACATGTTCCCTGCACAAATATCTTTCACGGAAAGAGAAAAAGACACATTCAAACAACACAATCTAAGTAATTAATTCATTTAAATTAAATAAACTACACATTACACCATTTTTTTTTCATTTCAACAGAAGAAAAGCAGAGATAATAACTCCACTACAAGAAATGTTGTTATACCTTGCATTGAATAGGATGACAGGCTGCAACTCGAAGAAAGCAGCTACAAAGGATAAGTTACTTGAAATAAGTGATTCATTACTGATGATAATGCTGCTGTCAGTGCCGTGTCTAATAATAATGCTATTCATATTTTCTCTAATTCACGGACGAATACTAAGAAAAATATAATTCGCTATCCAAGTTTCTTTTCTCCCTCCCCAGACTATCTGCTACTATCAAGTCTGACAAGTAAACCAATGGAAGTGATGAACTGTGAAATGAAGTTCACTTTTCACACTGAGTAGTTCGCCAGAGGTCAGTGGTTCGTCTGACTGATATAAGGAATGTATCTACGTAAATAATGTTTATTAACGCTTTTCCTTACGGAAGTGTCAGGAAATTATGAATGGTATCGATAAGAACTGAAAGTTTTCACCAGCAGGGAAAACAAATTTTATCAACAGAAGAGTATCTGTAATGAACAGAAATATTTTCTTCGCATTTAACAACTCTAATCTAATCGGAGATACAGTCAGTTCAAGTTAGCTTTCTTATCTTCAAATAATTTCATCAATGAAAGTTTCTTACCAGACACTAACTGGAGAAAGACCTTGCAGCAGGCGATATATTAGCGTGCTCGCTTTCTGTACGCGTCGTCATGGATTCAATTCCCGCCGGGGTCCATTGAACGGAGTGGTTCGAAGCCCACTTTACCAAAAAAAATGTGTAGGGCGCGTTCTTAGAAACTCACCAGTTCGTTTAGGACGTTAATAACAATTCAATCCACCAATAACTGGAGTAACAATTAAAGTTTCAGTTTCTCAACTTGGCGGCCAGTGTTCAATTCTCCTGCGTCTCAATTTTATTTCCATATTTTCACTTCAAACAGAAATTTATTTCAAGTAATTTAAGATTATTTAAACAGATAACTCTGACAATATCGACAAATCCAGGAGGTAAGCGATCGCACTCACAAAAAGTGAAACTTTCAATGGTTAACAAACTGTGAACTGAAAACTATATAGTACGGTTAAAACATAACGTGCTTGTTTTTTTATTATGAGAATCTAAATTGTAACAAGGTCTTTATATTATAGATTTTTTTTTCTTGTACTACAGTCCGATATCTTTCCGTGAGATCATCCCCGTGCTAAAATGTAAAATTCGATAATAGTAAGCCCTGCTATCATATTTACCCTGCACTCTTCCACTCACTATATTACACACTTTTTCTTTTACTCTTGAATGATATGATTGTATTTTGCAATATCCCACTACGAAAGTGTTTCATTTATTAGGCTCAACTATCATAACACGACAGGTTCAATCAATACACTTATACTATTTTCGCTGAAGCAAAGGGTTCAGTACCGATTATTATCTGTAACGTCAGTTGCAACTGTCTTAGTGACTAATTACAGCTGGTGTTGACTCAACCCCTGCACACTACAGTTTTACGAGAAAAGGAACTGAAGAGAATCTTCACAATGTATTAAAATGGTCTCGTAAGTATTTAACTGCATCTTCACCACGGTTACTGTCATTTATCAACAGAAAGGATTTTAGAAGTTGTAACATCTGTTCACGCCAGTTACTTGTTTGTGAAAACTGTCAGTCGTTAAATGAAATCTAAAATAAATGAACGTAACAAAGAACACCTGAAATAAAACTAAACACGTTAACGGAGATTTGAACTTGATTATCAAATTTAGAAGTTGATAACACTATTATTCCAATCACCATGAATTGGTCGTTAGTGAAAGTACATGAAAATATGAAATAACACGCTATATCTCCGACGAAGTTACTTAACTACAAAAAAATCCTACTGAACCTACTGAAAATTTCATTTTTGTACACTCTTAAAAATATAAGTACTATGTAACCCCCCCCCCTCCCCCCCCCCCCCACACACACAATTTGTTGAAAGTTTGAGTTCCAGAGTGAATACTTGTAAACCAGAAATAGGTAAGAAGATATTCCAATATTTTTATCATGCAGAAGTGTAGCATTATTAATGAGTATGTAAATAACTAAGTCTGCAGATATAAACAGAAAAGACAGAACAACCATTCAATGTAGTCAGCGAGATGCAAAGCGCAAAGGTTAGATTTTAACGAAAACATGCGATTTACTCTCTTTGCATGTGCAATTGCGCATTTAATTTTCAGTTCTCTGAATTTCGAAGGAAAGTTCATTTTCTTTTCCTTATAGCTACAGGGCGGATTTTGCATATTTACATATTTCTATTTTGATGAATATTTGATAATCTGCATGACTAAAAATTCGATTTAGGCTGCTTGCAAATAAATTATGCGGATTTGATTGCTCATATAATGACATATTTTAGGTGTACGTGCATAATTTGCTTGTTAGTGCATATACTAGCATATTTCCATAAACTTTTACGTATGAACCTTTGTGAATGAACGTACATTTTTGTATGAACTTACATGTACTGTATTGATATAGATCAGTCAATAATTGACATTGTTTGGAAAAAGGTGAAGCTAGGGTGAAAATTTTTAAATAATCTTTATACGAAGAGGACGGCAATCGGAAACGAAATGCTGCAGGTGCCTGATTTGGTGAAAACATTTAGTATATTCCAAAAATAAGTTTTTCCAGGGTTTCTTCTCAGTCATAGATGACAAATGCCGGGATGGTACATACGAACTAAACCCTGGCCGACTAGCTTCTAACATACTCCCCTACCCTATTCCGGCCTAAGCCTGAGATGCAAAAAAAAAAAAAAAGCCACAAATAAATTCAAAATTAAATTCCAAACATGAGAAGAGCGCTATCGATTTGGTACAATGATCAATATTTTTGTCGTTTAAAATGCATATTTTATATAGTTTAATATACAAACTTGTTATTTAATGCCTTTAATTGTAGTGTGCGATGTAATCGGGTAAGGTGTGGAATGTGAGAAGATAAAATTCCATCATCTGGTGAGACACCGCGCAACCAAAGAACGCATCAGTGAGGATGGTCGACTTGAGCACAGTTCGTGCTCACTCAACCTCCACACTGCTGCTTAGTTGTTAGAGACGTAAGCTACTACACCACTCGTGCTGACTACGTCCTTACGTAGCAGAGCTGAAACGGGTCACTGGATCAATCGGGTCATTCGGGTAAAGTTTTGGACCGAGTCACCAGGTACAGGTTTCGGACCCGGCCTGACCCAATTTATACCCGGTAACCAAGAAGACAAAGCAGAATTTTAAATTATTTCCTTTCGTTTGAACCAGGGATTCTGGCAGGATTTTCAGTTTGGGGGTGTTAAGTCAAAATTGGGAGGGTGTAAGTGAAGTTCTGCAGGGTTGACCAGGACCGAATTTGACTGGTGGGAATGATGAAAAAACTCCGGATAAACCTCAGTCGGGATCATCGACCGCTGGGATCGATCCCACGACCTCTTAAATGCTAAGCCAGTGTTCTACCGCTGAGCCACGGCCGCTCGGTGAGACTTGCATGTGTCCTTAGTACTCTTGGGTCGTAGGTCAAGAATATGCGGAGTGCTACCTCCACATCGCCTAGGCGTTCACCACGCGTAAGCATTGCAACAAGGGATACTTTTACCTTACCTAAATTATTTTTATTATTATTTCAAGCAGAAACTTGTTTGAACCTCTTAATTGTAATCCTGCGCACGCTACTGCAAAAAAATAAGAATCAAACTTTTTGCGTTTATTTATTTAGTATACTTGTTTGCACTTGTGAGAACAACAATGAATGTAATAGAGATTCCCTTGGATTCCGGAGGCTTCGAAGGAGGGGTCTCTTGAGATCTTTAGAACTTCAACTGGGCTGAAACATGGTGAGCTAGGGAAGAATGTAGTAAAATTCTTAAAATGCATACTACTGACAGTACTTTCTTTGCGTACAAAAATATCTTTACCGATAAACGGAGTTTTGTACCAAAGAATATTGAAAAGTATCTTTTCATCTACTATAATAGATCTACAGAATTGAAACACTATATGAGTGAAAGAAGGTTGATGGTGAAGGTATTAAAGTTGTGTATAGTCTGCAGAAAAAAATAGTAGTTTACATCATCTTCATGTCTCTCTTTTCTG
>JAGDQP010008198.1:31587-41590 GCA_022664845.1 Lepisma saccharinum
GCATTTGAAAAGTAACTCTTGCTTAAAGAGACGTTATTTCAAATTGCTGAAAACCGAAGGCTTACGTTTTTCTTCTAAGGGTTGTTTTCGAGGGTAAATCACTTCTAAACGTTTAGAAGAAAAACATATTCGGGTATGATTTATGCGTTTTGAGGGGAGACGAGTGTTTCTTTGCAAATCTTAAAATCGACAAAAGTTAAATACGTGTTCTGTGACTTGATGCGTGCGCGCTATGAAATGATGGGTATAAGCAGTGTTCGATTTGTAGCAGGGGATGGTTGGGATTATCCCCCTCTACGTAAAAATCTTTCTGGTACTTTTTAGATATATACCTCTAGCCTGGGATATGGACGATCCCAAAATACCGTATAATACATATCTCACTAATTCTTCCCCCTCTCACGAAGGGGGAAATTACACGAATCGAACACTGGGTATAAGTATTTCAATGTGGTACCACAACATGTTGAAAAGAAAGACGTCGCTAATAAATTTCTTAATATGCCACAATAAGCCAAATGTCTGTTAAGAAACCCCTGATAAATTTACATCTTACAAGTATTTGTTAATGAAATTTAGTAATTCGAAGACTTTGTGTATGGATGATCATTCTTGAGACACTTATTTTCTTTGATGCCCCTGCGACGTGCACTATGCTAAAAGAGGAAATTGTTACAATGCTCCTCCACCATTATAACTTGAACTTCTTGTGCTTTTCTCGGAGAAAGGAGTAACATAATCTTCAGAACTTTGAATACGAATTTAATAAATAAATAAAAACCTTTGCATTTTGGACCATTAATAACTAATGACTTCGGATCCCAGGACCTTCCGAATGCCAAACGAAAGCCTTACCACCTGAGTTCGGTTATCAGTAACACTGTTTATTTTCAGCTTGTTGTTAAATAACTCTACGCTGGGATCTTTGTAAATTAAAAGCGGAAGATTCAAATTATGAACATGTAAACAGATTAGTAAATTCCAATTATCGTAGCACTACGGGCATGTATTTAAGCTTGTCATGCTGCTGTGTAGGCCTAAGCGTGTATGTAGTACGGTAATGTGTGAAGTATCTCCCCACTAGCTCATTAATTCCAGTGGTCCTGGCTGAAGATGTTTTCGCGTGGGGAGACGGTAGAGCACTCGCTAATTAGCTTCAGTGGCATTGTGTTCTCTCGTTCTCTTCTAAAGTAAATCTAATAATAAACCTTTATGTGAGTGCTCTTCTATCGAATTAGTGCTTTGGAAATATGAAACACTGAACAATTCATGATTTCTGCAACTGAAATTTATGCCACACATCGCAAAGAAATGTGATAAATCTAAAACATATTTAGGAAAAGAAAGAACTAAAACAAACAAGTTACACTTCTTCGAACAGAATGCAAACTTAAAACTATCCACCTCTAGTGGTGCTAGTTGGAGCTACAAATAAGACGTTTTCCATTTGATATCGTCGAGGTTGGCCATCGCAGCATACTATTAAATCAAAATTTTGAGTTGTCACTCTTCTGCATGACGTACATCTTTACAACACACAAATTCTCCGTTATCTCTAAATTTTTACTACACACAAATATACGCCAGGACTCGACCCTCATTAAACACGAACCCTCAGCATCCTTTCTGCACACAAGAATAAACCATGGCCCTGTGCATCTCCACGAACTCTGTATCGAGTGTTGCCACGAGATGAGACAACTTCTTGGAATTCCAGACGAGACAGATTACTTGTCTCGTCTCGTGTCTCGAAAATCCAAACATAGTTTTTTAATTTATTTTAAAATGTATTAACTCGAAATAAAATATTTGCCTTGGAAATTTATACCAGCGTTTCTTACTTTAAATTAGGGCTATCCTACAAAGAGCAGGGAATACCTAAACATATTTTTAATGATCCTCACAAACAGCTTTAATTTCCATTTTCCAATTAATTCAAGCTTAATAATTTTATTTTGTGATAGTGCTCCAGATTCAAATACAATGTTAAAGCACTGATCGAGATATCAATTTATAAAAATCCTATGTCACACTCCACAAGTTCTCTTAATGGCAGTTTCAGTAATTAACCATTGGGTCACCGTCTTTCTCGTTCCGAACAAAGACAGAAACGTGTCAGCCTTTTTTCGGTACGGAGTTTTAAAAGGATGCTGGGTTTGATAATAAAATTTAGTCTTTTTTTTTATTTTTATATTATTATTGCTGTATGATGTTATTCGAACCTAAGCCTTTTTTTGAAATCGGAAAGAGTCACATAGGCCGCCTCATTTGTTGAACTGGCGCCAGAGACTGTAACAAGAATTTCGGAAGAACTGGGGGAAGACTTGCCTTAGGATTCGGCCGTATTCGTCTCTTAGTAATTCACTACTGTTCAGTCGAAACTAAGCAACCGTTCTTAAAAGACTGTAGTCGTGTTGCGTAGTGAGATCATATCCAATTTGTTGTGCTTTGTTACTTTTTTCGAAGGAGAAAAACATGAGTCGCCAGTCGACCATCAAAAAACTAAAGCAGAGTGAAGTACTGTCAATTGCTGAGTAAGAAGATTCAGGTGACTTTTCAAGTGATGCAGAATACTGTATGTGCAGAAACCGGACGATCAACCTCCAAGTTCAACGTCTGCATCTACTTCGAATGCACGAAATAAATTTAACAGACGCGCAAGTAACTTCGATATTTGTTTCGAAATACGAAACGAACTAAATTGTTCTTTTCTTTGAAGTTATTTTAAGGCCTGTAGGCAATGATGATAGTGGAATGAAGAAAGTGGGAGGATACAGGCGTAAGTGAAAATACACACACACTCGATGTTTGTGTATCTTGATCAGCATGGTGCAATCTCCTACATTTTACATTTGTGTGCCACGATATGCAATATTTTACGAGACGAGACAGAACCCTTCGACACGAGACAACCTGAAGTCTTGTCTCGTGGCAACACTATCTGTATCTAAAAAAAAAAAAACTCACCTTTCAATGTCGATATATACGAAATCCTCGATTAGATTAAATATTAAAGAATCCTCGTATTTATAACGAGGATTCCTTGTATACCAGAACTGAAAGGAATTTAAGATGTTATTTTAGTTACGAACTCAATATGATCTGCATCTGAACCTACTACAAACTAGTGTTGTCAACGAGAAGAGAGGCATTTTCTGGAATTCGAGAAGAGATGAGACTGACTACCTGTCTCGTCTCGAAAATTGCAAACAGATCTATTTAATTTGTTTCAAGAATTACACACTAGAAATTAAATATTTGTCTTGAAAACACATATCAGTGTTTATTACTTCTAAAGAGGGTCGTCCTACCAAGAGGAGGGAATGCCTAAACTTAGTTTTAATAATCCTTCCAAGCAGCTTTAATTTCCATTTTCCAATAATTCAGGCGTAATGATTTGATTCTATGACAGCATTCCAGATTTCAGTGCAATGTTAAAGCATCAATCAAGATATCTAGGTTTGTGTAAAAATCCTATGCTTTCGAACCACACTTCCACAAATTCTCTGAATAGCAGTTTCAATAATTAGCCTTTGAATTTCTCGTTCCGGACAATCGACATATCAGTCTTTTCGGTACTGAGTTTGAGTTTTAAAAGAAAGTTGCATCTGACAATAAAATTTAGGTATTTTATTGCCTCACGATATTATTCAAACACAAGCCTTTTTAGGTCCCTTGGTAGCGTTAGCTAACAAAAAAAAAGACCTTATAGCAGCTTACTCCGTCCCTATCCAAAACATTAATCTCACGAACCACAATGTGTAAAGAGATAGTTGAGGTGTCGTTGGAAAGGTTTTGCCTAGATTAAGCTTGTTGCCGGAACCGTCTTCATTGGTGCAGTGCGACATTGTTGCCAATCCTTTTTTAATTTGTTTTAAAAAATTGAGTCCATTACGTTAGACCTATCTGGACATTGGCAAAAACATTACTCGATATAGTAGAATAATACTTATGTATCCTAGTCCCCAAGCACCCCAGTTATCAGTGTTGCCAATGTACTTTAAAATTCAACTTTTCAAATGGCCCCCATACTGTTACGTGCCGATAGCTATTGCTACACTTTCAAAAAAGCGCGGAGGGAGCCTCGGGACGTGGCAACTTTATGATAAAATTTGAAATAATATTTCTCAGAGCCCTACTGCAACAGACTTATTAGAAGAAACATATGTAGTTGCTTGTTTACAAGAGTATACATTATAGATTTATATAACTCTTTTTAAAAATGAAACATACAACATTTTTGTTACACTGTCTTCACAGCATGGGACGAAGCTTGTAGCCCGAAGCATGACGGAGCAATGCCCCCGAGTTTTTATAGTGAAACACAATGTACTAGTAAAAGCAAGCATATCTCCCTGCGCTTGAATAGAAGCAGGTTATTTCCCGGAATTTTGAGCTACATATAATTAATATTTGCGGATGGTAATTATGATCAAAAATAGATATTTTCCTTGTATAATACCGTAATTAGAAATTAATGTATTATACAGGATGAGAGTACGAATTCAAAGTTTTTCAGTTTACAGTAAAGATGTCTTCGAAGTTGTATCTCTAGGAACTTGAATTCCTATAATTCAAAATATTTCTTCAATTCACTGGAGGTTTATTAATATTTTATTACAAAGTACACCAAATAACTTCAGTCCTTAAGTCATAACTATGTCCTTAGTTAATTCATTATGTCTGTCAGGGTGAAGATATAAGAAGCATACCAATGTAGCAGTGAATGTATAAATAATCCCATCATTTGCCTTGGTAAGGTTGAAGGCAAACAAAGTAATAGTAAATTGGGATGAATGTCTGAGGACTTCAACTGCTGATCACATTGATTATCTGCAACGTAAAGCAATAAATATTTGATGTCTGAAAAAAAAATGAAAAAGAACTTTTTTTTACAACACTATCTAGGTATCAACAATTTCACTAAAGGCAGAGTCAGATTAGGCTCCGAAACGTTGGAAATATTTGTTCCTACACAACACTGGTTTAAAGTTCATGAACCACTTATAACGTAGAGACAAGCTATTACTAACTATACCAGACCGAACAATGCCGATAAATACTGTGACAACGCTGAGCCTTGAGGTACTGCAACAAATAAAGGACTTAAAGTGATGCAAATTATGTAAATCCCTTCCACACTGCATTCACATGGCATTATTGCTTACGAGAACGAAGTTATATTAGAATAACGTTTATCTATTCATATTTTATCATATAAAGCTGTTCCTATTTTTTTAGAAAATCTAGTCAGATATAAGATACCGGATTTAAAGACACGATAATCATACACCTGATCGGAAGCTTCCACTACTTTGTACCCAACGGTATGAATTAGATTTCCACTTCTATTAAATGTTTCAAAACAAAAAGGTGTTCCCAGACTTTTGAAAAACTACTCCACACTAATGTAAAATAATATTATTTTATCACAGGGATAAAGTTATGGTAAAACTGACTTCTGAAAGTCAAGCTCAGATTCCTTCCACAACTTGCTTCATATTTGAAAAATACAAGTGAGATTCACGATGACCGACATGTTGAAATGTTGAACGTATCTGTAACAGGGACCGTCTTCTACGCAGCATGCATTAATGTGTATTTTACTTTCAATCCTTTAAGGTTTTTTTTTTTTATGTTTTACTTTGGATTTGCCCTGTACTACTGCTTCAATTCTTTAAAACTTGTATTAATTTTTTATTGGACTTCTTTTCTATTGTCCTATTTAGTATGATACTCCTTCCCTAGTATCAAATTACAAATATCGTTACATGTGCCTAACAACCGTAGCCACTTTTATATCATTTTCGCCTAAAATCATTACAAATGATTTGGCACTTCATTATTTTTTTAACCAATATTTGATAACATGAGTACAATTTTATCTACTTCACCTACACGTGAGAATAGTTCCAATAAGTCGTAACATCTGTACAAAAAAAAAAAAAAAATACGTTCACAAATTCCTTTTCCCTGTAATTTTCTTGTGGCCTCTTTTCCAAGGCGAAGTGTCATAAATTAGGTTATTTTGTTTATATTCAGAGAATGAGACATGACTTTCTCAAATCATATCTTAAATGTAACGGAGGTAGATGACATGGACTCTCTCGTTGTTAAAAAAAGCACACATGAGGCATGTGCCTTTTCCAAAGGGCCCCTCAAATTCCAGTGTTACTAATCCAAACAAAAATATGTATTTCACTTGTTTCCATCTGCCAAAAACTGTTCAATAGTGCAAGTGAAGACTTCTATCTGTAATGCCAATTCAGAAGATAAAAGAGATTTCCTGCATATCACCCAGGATGTCACAGAACTGTATTCAGAACTCAAAACCATACATTACCTCAATATTCAGCTGTCAACAATCACAAAGCAACTTCCGATTTACCAGCTGACCCACTCCCAACTGGCCATCCGTCAATCCTCATTTCACATGCCGGTCTCGTATCGCGACTTTTGTTTTGTGACTACTCCTGCTATTAACATTCAGAGCACGAATGTATTTCATTTGAAGTACAAACAATAGAACTGCTTTAAGGCGCTATGAAAGATGTAAGCAAAGAATTTCAAGCGATAAATATTCAAATCACAACAATGTACATTTCTGAAGAACATACGGCATAATCATTCAAGCTGTAATGATCTCAAGCAAACTTCCTTTCAACTTTCGCTGAACACATTGTACTAGTATAAAAAAAGTTGCGTTGACAAACTGTATTTGACACTACATGTAAATGTGACAAAAAGGAGACAACAGTACCTAACTGTTGTTTCGAATCCGAATTACGGCAAACCGGATACTGCACCTGCATCTTAGCAGCCTTCAGTTACGCTATCTGCTTCTAAAGAATAGATGCACGGCTTTTTTTTTTCCCCAAGTCTATTACTGGAGTAAAAACTTATTAGAAACGCTTAAATGATTTCTGTGAGTGCATGCTAGAACCTGGTAAGTAACATTTATCTAATTTCAAGGAATACCGGTTTAAAGATCAGAGAAAGCATTGTCCCTTATGGGAAGTTGTACAGGAACGCCATGTTTTGGTCAACCAAATATTGTTTCCGAACCACCTTTTATTATTATTATTTACAGAACATACTTGGGCATCTATAAAGTATTTTGGGAGAGTAGCTCAATTTTTTGAATATGACACATCAGGTTTTTGCACGCACCCACAGATTTGAAATCACAGCAATGTTTGATCATAGGAATGAAAGTATTTGGAGGAGGAGGAGGATATGATTTGTCAGCTTTTCATATGTGTAATTTAAAATTTAAAAGTTCCACGAAGTACCACTTTCAGTCATTAAAAAATAATTTTAATTTCAAGAGGGTACAGTATTTGATTAAAGATCGAATAATGAACATAGTGTACAGACGTAATCAGACAATTTTGAACCAGTCAATAAATTAAACTATAGCGTAGAAAAAAAAAATCTCTTTCTGAATGTTTCCTACCTTTTTATCCAAATACAGGTCTACGTGTAAGCATTTCTTTTCAATTAGGGAACGAATTGTTTATAGCTAGATTTAAAAGCAAAACAGTTACACAAGTAAATATTAAATTTGGCAGATAAGGACAAAAAATTGAAAATTTTAAACTCATATCACATCGGAAATCAAAAAATGTGAACAATACGGTATTTGAAGAAACAGTGGCGTACGCAAAATAAGTCTAACCGGGGTCATCTTGAAATTCTTAAATGGAAAGTGGGGTCAATTTTTATTTTGCTGGAACTACCGCTCAATTCTAAACAACATTCATAGGAAATACATTTTTATAGTTAGTACCTACCACATGGAAACTCATATGTAATTAGAATTGGAATTCTATCTTAGGTAAAATAAGTGCTTACTGTACTTATGAAATAGTAAGTGCATTTATTCCAAGAGTAAATATACTGTAATTACAGTATAGAGCGATTCCACGCGTCACGCAATGAAATTTAGAATACACTTTTCGACTTTACTCGCCTTATAACTTCTGTTATAATTGCAACAAAGGCGATTTCAGCACACTGTTGAATAGAGGAGATATTAGGGTGCACGTGCCTCCAGGAATTGTCAAGATTTTCAGTTTGAGGGTGTAAAGCAAAAATTTAAGGGTTTTGAACAGTTTCTATAGTTTTCGACCGTAAAAATAATAATAATAATAATAATAATAAAATAAGTTGAGGGTGCGTTCGAGAATTTAGGGGTGACATCCCCCACATGGGAGTCTGGGAGAATCACGCCCCCAAACACCGGACTGGATGCGGCAAATGAAGATAAGGAAGGGGCGTTGTACATTTTTGGCTCCTTCGAAGGGGCGCCAAAATCGGATATTGCTCCCCTTGCAAAAATACAAGCTGCAGCCCTGGGTATACGATGTGTGTTTACTAAAAATATTTTAACAAGTCTCAGTACAAATTCACAGTGAACTTCTGCTGTTAGATTATTTAAAAAGTTCAACAAAAACTACGATTTTACTAATTCTAATTATGAGTTATAGAACTAACAATGTTGGAATGCAAAATTAAAATATATACATATTAAGCTTTTTTCTATTATATATTGACATAAATGAATGATCTCTGTCTAGTCTTATTTACGGCCTGGCAAGTATTATAATTTAAACTCGATTGCATGATCATGTCAGTATGTTAGACTCTTTTTATCTTCCTATATGCTGTTACTACCTACAACTTGATTTAACTTCGAACATTCCCCTATTAAGTAGTACATTAGAGAGTTTTGTTGGGCCCATGCTTCCAGAGTTTGGAAAATGTATATCAAAGTGTAAGTGCTGGTTGTGAAAATGTCAGTGCGTGACGGCAACTTTAATATTATATAATAAATAGTATTTTTAATATATCCGTGTTTTTTAATCGAGAACATGATCCTCAGTACTCTGCTAGCATATCATGTGTCCACAATTTGCATTTTTTGAACCTCTCGGAGATATACCACAATTACAGTCGAAAAGTATATTCTGAATGTCAGTTTGTGACGCGTGGTATTGCTCGTTAATGTTTTACACAAAATTTATTTTAATTAGGAAAAACGTTTGAAATACAATTTGTTTATCATTTGACTCTAATGCACCACATGAAAGCACTTTACTTTTCATCACATATTCTGCAGTATACAGTACTTTTCATCGTACATTGGAAGTAGCACACTCACCATAATGAGAGCGTCACGCACTGACCATACACAAAATCTATTGTGATTAGAAAAATAAGCAGAGAAATCTGACGAATAAGCAGCCGCGGACAATCGGATAAGGGAGACAACCAAGACAGAAAAACACTGCTGCCTTGCAGTTGGTAGAGGGATCTACAAAGGCTAGGGGAAGAGGACCCCGACAAAAACTCCTGGTCCTCCAGGTTGGTGGTTGGGCGTGAGGCTAACAACCTCACACTGGAAAAAGACAATGGTTACGAAACCCAGCAAGCAGCCTCGGAAAGACATAGGACATAACGGAGATCGACCATGCAACATGGAATGTCAGAACAATGCTACAAGCAGGGAAGATGATGGAAATAATAGATGAGATGAATAAATACAGCATACATATACTGGCAGTTCAAGAAATCGGGTGGACAGGTTCAGGAAGAATTGACAAAAAGGATTACACAGTCCTATACAGTGGACCCGAACAGAAAACCGGACAAAAAGGAGCAGGTTCATCATTAACAGAAAAATAAGGAACAGCCTAATAGAATATGAACCCATAGACGACAGTATCTGCCGAATAAGAATAAAAGGCCAATTCAGGAACATGATGGTAGTATCAGCATACGCGCCAACAGACGATAAGGAGAAAGAAGAAAAAGAAGAGTTTTATACAAAATTGGAGAATACATGCGCAAATAGCAGGTGATTTTAATGCTAAAAAATCCCTTTCGGTAGGCCTACAGGCTGAGGTAGATCTCGAAGTTTTTTTTATTTACAAAAATCAAATATCGCCTTATATGAGAGCTATCGAGAAACTATTTAATCTTTTGTAGATTGTTCATCAAG
>JAGDQP010008198.1:41690-63976 GCA_022664845.1 Lepisma saccharinum
ATATATATATATATATATATATATATATATATATATATATCCATCTGTACCCTCCCACGGGGGGCTTCGCCCCCCAAAAGGAACGTTTGCCCCATTTATTGTAACATACTCTTGGTCATACACCTTCAAAGAAAATTTCGTTTCTCTACCTTCAATGATTTGGAAATTGGGTTTTTGGGGCGGCCATTTTGGATCCAAGTTGACGACTTTTTTAAAGTTTTCTTATATTGTCGTGACCTACTTGTGATGGTACAACTTCAAGTAAAATTTCATTTATCCAGCTCAAACGGTGTGAAAAATGGGATTATGGGCGGACATTTTGGATTCAAGATGGCGAATTTTCCCAAATGTTGTAATATTTCCCTAAACTACTCGTCATAATGTACCTTTATGCCACATTTCATATCTCTAGCTCAAACGGTGTGGAAAATGTTTTATTAGGTCCACCATTTTGGATCCAAGGTGGCGTCTTTGGATACATGATGTAATATTTTAGTAACGTACAAATGATAATGTATAGTGTTACAAAATTTGATATTTCTAGCTGCAGCCGTTTAGGCTGTGTATTCTATACAACAATAGGTTCGGCGGCCATTTTGGATCCAAGATGGCCACCGATTTTGCTCATTAACGAACTTAACCGAGCTATTAAGCCTAGAAACAACATATAAAAATTTGGTTCAAATATCTTCGAAATTATGGCCGCTAGCGTGTTAATATATAAATATATAATTTTATATCGTATCGATCTTAATAGGTATATTTTTCTTCGAAATCTACCTAAAAAGGCAAGGAAGAATTTCAGAAACAAGTCGCAAGAAACCACACACTACACGAAAAGAGCTGCGAAAACGGGATTCTATTAGGACAGTTCGCGGCACGAAATAAAATGCTTATCGAAAGTACATGGTTCCCGCATAAACGAATACACCTACGAACGTGGAAAATACCCGAAACACAGGAAACAAACCAAATAGATCATATACTCTCATCAAATAGATACGGATCATCAGTAATAGATGTTAAAAGCTGCCGAGGACCGAATTGTGACTGACCACTGCCTAGTCAAAGCAACACTGAGCGAAATGATAGCACTGGTGCAGAACGTAAAGATCACAATGAAAAGAAAATGGGACACAGATAAACTCAAAGACACCAAAAACAATACAGGAGTATAGAAAAGCCCTAGAAGAAACAGTAGAAAATGCTGCAGAACAAGAGGACATTAATAAAGAATAGGAAAGGGTAGAAAATGCAATGAAGGAAACGGCAGAAAACATAATAGGTGCAAAAAAATACACGCAATGAGGAATGGTTCGACCAAGAATGCAGAGATGTAATACAAAGGAAAAAATGATTGTGAGAGAAACAAGACAAAATTGCGAGAAATACAAGGAACTACGAAGCCAAGCCAATGAAGTTTGCAGAAGGAAAAAGAAAGAAAGTATAAAAAAAAGCAGATAGAGGAAATTGAGGAATTAAATAAACAAAATAAAAGGGGGAAATTCTATAGCGCCATGAACATGTTAAAAAGGGGGTTCCAACCAAGAACGGCAGGAAGTAAAGATAAAGAAGGAAGACTGTTACTACAGGATAACGCGTTTTGAAATTAATATTATATTGGCATAGGCCTCATATGACATGTTCTGCACTGTAATGTACAACACTCAATCCTACACAGAAATACAGAATAGATTTTTTCGTTAAACATATTTGCTATAATATTGCATGACACTTCCTTTCCCACAGCCCTTCATTAATATATAAAATTCATCAACATGATATGTGATTTTATTTCTATTATCTCTTCTGTAGAAGTACCTATAGATGTTCGTCCAATTTTCTTTGGCGCCACCTTGATCGCCTTAAGAAAGAAGTGTGGAGGAATTCGTCCCATTGCGATCGGTAATGTGTGGTGTCGTCTGACAGCAAAAATTATATGTTTTCGAATTCGTGATTCCATTAATACTTTTCTATCCCCTCGCCAATTAGGAGTATGAGTTCCTTACGGTGCCGAGGCTGCTGTCCATGCCGATCGTATTTACTTTTCATCTCATCATCCTCGTCCAAAAGCCGTCGTAAAGCTTGATTTTCGTAATGCCTTCAACGAATTAAATCGCGATGCCATGTTGAAAGTGATTGAAAAAGATTTTCCGTTGATTTATCATTATGTTTTCCAGTGTTATTCTCAACCTAGTGATCTCTTTCTGGGTGATGACATCACTTTATCTCAACGTGGAGTCCAACAGGGTGATCTCCTCGGTCCTGTTCTTTTTGCAATTACACTACAATCTATCGTTAATTCAATAGCATCCGAATTGAACTTATGGTATTTAGATGATGGCACTATCGCGGACAGTCCAGACCTAGTTCTTTCTACTTTACTTAACATTCGGGATGCATCTTCAGAAATTGGCTTACATCTGAACAAAGTGCGAAGTTAGTTTCCTAAATGTTCAACAAGACCAGAATGATGCTCTTTATTCAAGATTCATAGACTTGGCTCCTGGAATACGATTTATGACTTCTGCTTCAGCATATTTACTTGGCTCCGCGATCTCTACCGAGGCTCTTCGCAGTCTACTGATTGAGAAGATTTCTAAACTTGAATTTTTCTTTTCCCGCTTATTTTTTATTTCAGCACATTCAGCATTCTATCTACTTCGTGCATCTTTTTCCATCCCCCGTTTAATGTACTTTTTACGTTGTTCTCCTTCTTGGCGGGAAGAGCCATTGTTATATAGAGTTATGATTGTGTTTTACAGGCAGACCTCGAATCAATCCTTAATTGTTCTTTGAGTGGCAAGGTTTGGTTACAGGCTACTCTGCCCGTTCGGTCAGGTGGACTTGGCATTCGTCGGGCCATAGATTTGGCGATTCCGTCCTTTTTAGCGTCTTTCCATGGCTCTCGTCGTCTCGTTGAGTCTATCCTTCCACTGGGCCTTTGCCTCGACCCGGGTGCCTCTATTCAAGATTGTTCAGCAAAATGGTCTACGTTAAGTGGATTAAATTCTCCTCTTTTGGATGACAATAGCTCTGTCTCCATGGGACGATCCTATCATCAAACGTACACAATCGCAATTACTACAATCCGCTACTTGTCTTGAAGATCAAGCCAGGCTACTAGCAGCGTATTCACCTGAGTCCGGTGCTTGGCTCCAAGCTTTGCCTTCTCCTCCTCTTGGTCTACATCTTTCGAATGAAAGATTCCGTGTTGCTGTTGCCTTACGGTTAGGAGCAGACGTCTGTGTACCTCACCGTTGTCCAGTCTGTGGAGCATTCGTGGATAAACGGGACCTTCACGGTATCTTCTTTGTCAGGAGTGCTGGTAGACGCATGTGTCATTCTAGTGGCAATGATGTCATCCTCAGAGTTCTAGTTTCTGCTAATGTACCATCGGTACGAGAACCATCTGGCTGTAGCCGCTCCGACGGTAAGAGACCTGATGGAATGACACTAGTTCCATGGAAAAGAGGAAAACCTCTATTATAGGATTTCACCTGCGCTGATACTTTCGCCATTTCAAATGTTACTCGTTCTTCTTTGAAAGCGGGTAGTGCTGCTACTCGTAGAGAGGCCGATAAAAATCGGAAATACTCTAATCTACTTGTTCAGTTTATTTTTGTTGCGATCCTAATTGAATCAAGTGGTACTTGGGGCACGGCAGGCCTTAATTTTATTATTAAGAGGTTGGTCGGCGAATACAGATCGTTTCGGGTGATGCCCGCGCGATCACCTTCCTAATCCTGCGCCTCAGTATCGCAATTCAGCGAGGGAATATATCTTCTATTCTTGGTACGTTGCCTCCTGGGAAGGCATTAGATGAGATTTTCCTGCTTTAAAGATTTTTTTTTTTTTTTTTTTAGATTTTATTCGAACTTTTTTAAATTTGATGTTTGCAACGTACATTCTATGTATTATATTATTTTTAAAAATTCAATTTCTACTGTTGTAAACAAAAATATTTAATTTAAATGTTCTTCATTATTGTAAATTGTGTGAAAATGGAAATAATATCTATTTTTTATCGAGAGATTAAATTTTTATATATGTATATCCTTCCACTTTGCATTTGCATTGCTTCCTTATAGATCACATTAAAATTTGTATTTTCTGAGATACTTTACGAGTTCTCGTCGTATTGGATACACAACTTACCCACGTACAACAAATCACTTTCTATCTCTAGCAAACAGCAAGGAAACGGATTTAGAATTTTTGGCAAATGGGAACCACAAGATGTTCCAAAGGATATATTTACATGCTGAAATTCTGCATTTTATAGTGATTATTTTATTCCACCGAAGTCAATGTATTAGCTTATCCCATACTTAATGTCGTATTTTTGTACCATGAGAAAAAGAACGATAAATCACCTGGAACACTATCGTTAGTCAGGAGAATAGTCTCCACAACACTTCGCCACCTGTCAACGAGTTATTGAATCTCGAGCTGAAAGAAGTCACCGGTTTTGGAGGTAAAGAACTGGGTCACTCATTTTGCAGTGTTTCCCCGGAAAGGTGGTTTTGCAGGCTGCGAAAAAAAAAAAGTAGTTGGTGCAAGATCTGATGAAAACGTCGGGTGGGGGAGTTTCTCCTAGCCACATTCCTCGATCTTAGCATAGGTCCTTCTTGCCGTGTGTGGGCACGCGTTATCACCGAGGATGAGCACACCCTTGCGATTAACCAGAGCAGAACGTTTCTCCAACAATGCAGTCCGTAGGTGTCCAAGCTGCTGACAGTAAACATCTGCTTGATGGTCTGGTTACGAGGAACGAACTCAAATTGGATTATCCCACCAAACACGCAACATTACTTTGAAGGGTGAAGATCTTATTTTGGCACAGTTTCTGCGGTCCCCCTTTAGGTTCCCACTGCCATTTGCGTGTCATGTTATAATTGAGGATCGGTGCTACCACAGATCGGCTTAGAATTTAACGTAATTCTTTTTACGTCTATAAAAGTACAGAAGAACTAAACACCAGAATGGAGGAATGGCAGTTTAAAAATGGAATTTAAATTCAATTTACGTAAAACAAAAACACTGTGCAATCAACATACTGAAAAGAAATAAACAAAGATTTACGAAGAAAAGATTGGTGCAGTTGATGAGTATGTTCACCTACGACAGCTCAAAACATTAAATGTCTGGATGGCCGAGGAATTAAATAGTAGATGTAAAATGTCACGGAGTTTATTCGGAAGTTCGAACTTTACTTTGAAAAGCAAGCTGCCAATGAGTCTCAAGCGTAAAGGTATAATAGTGTGTCTTACCTATGATGATGTATGGCTGTAAAATGTGAATACTGAATGTGCAAAACACACGAAAATTGAGAGATACACAGAGTAACAGCGATAAGCATTTTAGGAATAACTAGGAGGGACAGGAAGAAAAATAAACAGAATCTCAACGGTAGATGATGAGATCGAGACTGCGAAGATGAAGTGGAACGTCCCAGTCACACAGCTAAAAAACATACGGAAGATGGACGACAGATAGATAGATGAAATCAAGCGCTATTTAGGAACTACACGGATGAGGACAGCACTTGACCGAGATATAGAAAAATAATACTAATAAAAACTTTTTAAAGGCATACTTTTCTTAAACAATTCGTACTAAAATGTAAAAAATAATTTTGATTTATGCATGACTAAATAGAAAAGCATGGGACGCGCTCTCTCATATACAGTCATTTTATAAATTATTTAGTTGGCGCGCCTCATGCTTATCTTTTAGTCATGCATAAAAATATTTTTTACATTGTAGTACGAATTGTTTAAGAAAAGTATGTCTTTAAAAAGATTTATTTATTATTATCATTATTAGTTATTTCGGTGTTCGGATACTTTTTCTCAAGCTAAGTGTTGCGACCCAAATTCTAAAGTGTTCTGCAACCAGTCAAATGCAACATCGTTGCAGCCTAGTATTTATTTTAGGATAAATAATTCCTTATTTAAAAAATATATATATATATTAAAACAT
Organism: Lepisma saccharinum; assembly: GCA_022664845.1. Taxonomy (NCBI): domain Eukaryota; kingdom Metazoa; phylum Arthropoda; class Insecta; order Zygentoma; family Lepismatidae; genus Lepisma; species Lepisma saccharinum. Next base: position 47,676 of record JAGDQP010008198.1, read on the forward strand.
GCTTTCAAAATATGGAAATATATGGAAGTAACAATGGAATGTTGTATCGTTACTCGACTTAAGTCGCTGTGTGAATTTCATCATTGTACGACGTTGGGAAATGAGTTAAAACAGCATTAAACATATAATCGTGTTACCTATATTCGAAATATCAGCAATGATTATTTAAATTATTTTGAGTTATACAGTATGTCCATTAGTGGAACATCCAGGGTTTTCCGTGTCCATCACTGGTACAAAAACAATGTTAGACAAAAGCGTAATTTCCTCTCAAATAGTGTATATTGATGAAAGTAATAAGTAGAAATCACTAGAAGAAAGCTTGAGAACATGCAACATTCTCATTTGATCAATATATTTAAATCGTATTTGAGTTAAAAATTATAACGGTGAAAAGTGTCCATTACTGGTGCGTTTACCTTACTATATACAATATATAAACGGGTCGTACTAAGTTAATACGCCTTTTTCACTTCTGAAAATCGTGAAAAATGAAAGTTATTGTACAAGTCTGAAATGGTGCATAATATTAGCTTATGATCCCATAAACCAAGTGCTCTATGTGGTCCCATGAAATATCTCCTATGTCGCTGGGGATACACACGTCTTTTTACATATATTTGTAAAACTGTAACAGAGGTCACACCTTCATGATCGAATTATTTACCACTGAAAAAATGGATATCGATTATGTTGCATTTTTGTCATTATTTTTCTAATCTGCTTGAGCATTTAATACATATTTATAGAAAAATTTCATGGGGGTTGGCAACAAAATGTAAAAAATCCATTGTTTTGCGAAAAAAGCGAAATGTCAAAGTGAATTAGATTGCTCACAACAGTTAATATTGTAGTTAGTTGACCGGTTGTATGTTTTTATAGTACAGCGTGAGCTGCATGATCACTACTTTCAAATACTGTGCAGTACGAAGTGCTTTCTGCTTTAGATATGCTTTAATTGTATTTGAACACAACCAAAGTATGTAAGGATAGATACGTTTTTTCTGCACCGATGTGCATGCTTTGCACTTCATCTGAATATTTACATGGATAATTTTCTGAAAAATCGACACGAACAAGTTTCATTATACTTTAATTGTTCCCTGAGCATCTTCATCTCACGCTGCTTATATATAAAATGGAAGACATGTTTTCTGTAGGTTGCGAACTGACTTTCCAATTTTGAACAAAATTCAGTCACATTAGAGCTGGTAACCTAAATTTTTCTTGGATTTTTTTATATTTTTTTTTTTTGCCAGAAATGTTTTTTTGCACAAATTTCCACTCAGAATGAGTAATTTGTTTGCTGTTCTCAGAAGTGACTCCAGCTGCTCCAGGAACATTAAGCTCCGAAAATCCTGGAGTTTCAATATGGCTTTCAGCTGTGACAGGATCCTCAATCGGTTTATGTGGCACAGTTATATATTGTTGCTGCTTGAACTTCATTTTACTGTCGCATCTTTGACAAGTTCCCAACATGCACTCTTTTCTCTCTTGGGAACACACACTTTTCTCAACATCATCCTGAAGATCACCTCAACATCATCACCCACGATATCATTTTCCTTAGCCTTTTTGCGGATTAGTTTCATATTAGCACATAGCAAGGAAAGACAAGTTTCCTATCTGAAGCTTTTGGGGAAACCACATAAAATTATTTCAATTTTCTGAAAGTTTCATAACATATGTAATTATTTGGATACATTCGAAGAAATTTCTTTTACAAGTTTTTTTATTGTATCTAAAAGTAACTGTTTCTGGTGTTGCTCTCCCTTCTTACAAACAACATCTTTCTTTCCATGACACATTCTTGAATTTGCTTCATCAAGATAAAATTGTAACATCAAAGGAGGTCGGGGGCCGGAGCTTTATTTAGCATTGATATGCGACTGTTAAGATCAAGTAGTTTCCCAAGTTTCTTTGTATTTAATAAATCCGCCAATGAGATTCTTAAATATGTTAGGAGATAAATATAATCCTCTAATCCACTCCTCAACTTCGATATTTCTACGTGACTTTTTATTACTAATTGTAATATTTAATTCTATATATCTGTATAATAAGAAAGAAACTTCAAATTGAAACATGGCGTATCGACGGTCACGCAGGTAACAGCGGTCATATTTTGTATCGCCGGTCACGCAGAAAAACAATCAATTCGTGACCGCTGTTACAGTGACCGCCGTTTCATTTTCGGTCGGTAGCTTCACCTGTCTTCCACACGTGGGCTTCATCGTGCTGCCTCCTTCAGTTATTATTATAATTGAGAATGTGATTTTAAAAAATAGTAGTTTTATTTGCATGAAGGAGTAAACTTATTCTTTAATCAAACGACCGTTGTTACGCTTTTAAAAATCATGTATGATTTTTTAAATATATTTTGCACTTAACCTGTGTCACTGATTGCTTAACTCCTCGATTCAACAGCAGCCACAAATAACATACGTCATCTTACTTCACTTCAAAGTGTTGCCAGTTCTGAACATGTTGTGTTCGGTGAGTAATGACGTCATTTGATGGTATGACCTCCGTTACACAAAAATATCGAGACATGACTTTGAGAGTCTCTGGTACTTACATAAATTCTTTACGGAATAAAAATTGTAGATAATTTTATATTCCAGTATATTTAGTCCGCTTCTAGAGAAAAAAGGCATACTTTCAATTTGCTGTTTAATTGCAATAATATTCAAAAGATTCTATTTTGTGTAGCGGGACACGTGACCTCCGTTACATTTCATAAGTTTATCGTTTCAAAAAATATACACCTTTGAAATATTTTTCGTCATAGTTGTCTGTAAAGGTAAGGGCACCAGTGGGGATTGTAAATCAAGGCAAATCTCCTTCACTTTACAATTATCTTATCCTATCGAACCCTGGGACTGAAAGTGGCGTATTAACTTAGTACGACCCAAACAAGCTTTTCAACTCAGAAAATCTTCCCATCGTCTATATATTAATGAATCTAAGCGGCACTATTCCTCTCCATCGAATGAATAAACCATACTTGCTGGACAGTTATGGGTATCTCACTAGGGAAATAAGCCACCAAGATCGATTTTTTTTTTTTTTTTTTTTTTTTACAGGAAATGTGTTTTAAGATGTAACCTCTTTTTATTAGACTTTTCTTAAGTTCACAATGGTTCGTGGTGTTCTCAAATCTTGCAATGTTAATTTAACTCATTTCCCGCCGTCATCCAATGATGAAATTTTGCTCAGCGACGTACGTCGGGTGACAATACAATATTCCATTGTACCTTTAATATATTTTAAAACCATATGTACAGAACACTTGAGGGTTTGGGTTACAAGATCAGCTTGAGAAAAAGTATCCGAACTGTGAAATAACTCGAAAATAATAATAATAAAAGTTTTTTTTTTTTTTAAACGTACTTTCCTTAAACAATTCGTACTAAAAAGTAAAAAATAATTTTGTTTATGCATGACTGCACAGAAAAGCATGGGGCGCTCTCTCATATAATCATGCAGAAACCAAATTATATATTTTTTTTTTACTTTTTAGTACGAATTGTTTAAGGAAAGTATTTTTTTTTTAAGTTGTTGTTGTTATTATTATTAATATTTTCCCAGATTTCGCAGCGACTCTGTGAAAAATTATGTTCTATGATTGCTGGTATAAAAGCAATTAACAGAAAAATAAAATGGCCTATTGGGGGCGCAAAACCATCCCCTTTCCGTGGATTTGACTTAATTCAGTACGGTGGGAGTCTTGGAAAGACGTTCTGTATATGTGTTACATAACTTTGTAAAGTTAACTACATTATAAATTATTGGATTAATTTCTCAGTGGAAAGGGGCTGATTGTATTGATTTATTATAATTTCTTTGGCAATTACCGATAAATAATCTGCTACCCAGTTCAGTTACACAAGTAGGTTTTTTTTTAGCTAAGGGATTGGATGAGAAGCATCTTTCAGTAACAGTAACATTGTTTTTTTTTATAAGCGCTGTATGCTCATTGAGAGCACAAGCTAAGCCGTCTATTCAGTCTTTACCTACCTGACCTTCGTGTATTCTACTGAATGAGAGATAGCATCGTTACGTGATCATGTATTTCAAGGCCATCACCTATTTACTTGCCACAAGGGTACAGGGAGACTTGTTCAGCTTACCGATTTTTTTGATTTTTTTTCCCATTAGACTGAATGAATTTTTGAAAATCTTGTTTACCTGTAGTAATATCTGGAGGATTGTTTTTACGTGTTGTGGATGAAATGACCAGAAAACTGTAAGCTGCAGGGTAGGGTTTTTTTTTTTGGGGGGGGGGGGGGGGGGGGGGGGGGGGTGAGGATGCTTGTGAGTTTCGTCTGGCGGATGTGTTTACACTTTAGGTGATCATTCATACCCGAAATAACACATCCGTCCCCGATTTCCAGAAAATATTATATATAAAAAACACGTACCTGTGACAACAACTGGCCGCCAATTCTTAAAGACAATACCATTCTTCTTAACAACGAATAACCTAAAAATGACCATTGAAATGTTATTGTATTTCCCGGAAAGTAAAGCCATCATTGCATGGATCTTCAATTATTTTTCCCTGGGACTCCTTGTAATATTGCAATAAAATAGTCTTTTGTACATACATAGGTCATTAGGAAAGTTTTGCAGTTCGGGTGTAATTTTCACAATCTTCTAAAATATTTTCCACTACACTTTATCTGAATCTCGTTGCTCCCAAGTCCCAATGTGTTACAAAGCATTTATTTATTTATTTATTTTTAACTTTGAATATATTTATTTATGAACTTTTGGCATCATTGTTTGAATTTATTTAGTTATGACCTTTTGGTACCATTGTCTCAGGCCGATGAAGTTTTCAGTAATATATTGCAAACACGCCTAAGGCGCATGCGTAGATGAAAATAATTGGAGATCACGAATGTGGATTTAGGAGAAATAGATTTACAATGGATCAGATTTTCGTCTTGAGATATTGGGCGCATTCACGGGACTAAGGTACCATTAAGCGCTGAGAGAGCATTTTAATCACATTGGTTGCTACCTATAGTCAAACCAATAAGATAACTACGTCCGTTGAATGCGCCCCATATTTCCTTCTGCGGCAGGATCACAGTGTCGGGAAGTCCCAAGCGTCCAAAGAAAATTTCGTTCAAAGGGAAAAACATCCACTAGGAGGTTCGTCCACGGGAACTTTATTCAACGTGAAATCCATCTTAAACAGTATGAACTGGAAATTGAAGCATTTCGAGGTAGGTATGGTTGTGTTTCTCAAGTAAAACAGTTTCGTAATCCGTTTGTGCCATAATGGCATGTTGTTCTGTTTTCTCACATTTAATGTGCGCTCGTAAAACTTTATGCTTTTCATTGTATGAATTTCATAAGAGGTTTCGTGATTCTGTCACTGCATTTCCTGGTTTATTGCTATATTAGTTGAAATTTAGGTAATCGCCAAATGCCAGTTTATACTCACAAAACAAACCTTGTAAAAGCATCAAAATTATAAACTCGAAAGATAATTATTACTCTATCATCGTGTAACTTTTCATCTTTACCTACTCTTCTTTCTGAATTGAATTCAGTGCATTTTTCTAGAAAGCCAACCGCACAAATCTGAGAAAAAGTAATTTCTAATTAATTATTTGTCTGGATGAAACGATAAAATCATCCATCGATTGAATCGTTACAAGGGGAAAACCGCCCTACAAACAATATGACACCAGAAAGTTGAACAACGAGACTTTCGTCCAAATAGGTTTCTCTCCATGCGGAAACTAATCCTAACGGAAAAGCGCCCACATATACAAAGTATATTGTATGGTGTATAGGGTATCGGAAATGTGTTCCACACTGACAATACTAGCACTTTCGGCTTGCAGTATCTCTAAAATCAATTTTTTGTACGCATAGTTGAATGGTCATATCATCAAGTATGGGATTGCAGTGCACTATAGGCCTATGTACAATCTGGGCAGAATGTATTACTTCCATTATTACTTTCGTAATGAGTGTTTTCATTTACCTACCCGTGGTCTCCTCTGTGACGCATTTTGGTCCTAAAGAAATTTTGTGACTTCCCTACTTCAGTGTTTTTACCATTTCCATTTCTGGTGAGGGGTCAGTGGGGGTTGTTACCGATTCCCTGTTTTCTGATTCGCGGTTATCTGGGGCCATTCTCTATTTTCCAGTTTTCTTATGTGAAAGACCCTTTAGTTAATATTTCTCAGATCTCGTGCATGTTATCGGAACTTTTCGTGGCATCCTTTTCAACCATTCTCCGTTACCATGTCCTCTCTTTAACGTTCTACCAGAACTGTTGAATTAATTTGCTCAGGCCATTTTCATAGTTTGAGTGTCAGATCACTGGGGATATTATTGTTTTCTTCTCGTCTTGTTTCTAGCTCTTGTCCCCTGTCTTGTGTGAGAAGTTTGGCTTTTTATTGGTGTGACTACATTCTTACTTACCTCTTACTCTAAAGGCAGCAGGATACTTCCAGACAAACATTATGACCCCTTTCATTCACGACGATATATCACGTTTCTAAGCACAGGAAACTCCATCCGTTCGAATTCATATGGATAAATCCTCCAACTACACTGCGACATCATTCTTCCGTTTTATCACGAAATGAGGCAGGAAGTAGGAATCGAGGCGTTTACAACCACACCAGTAACGAGCCCTGATGCTAGTTCTGCGGATTTTTGTGGTTTCGGACTCTTCAAACGTCTCAAACATTGTCGTGTCCGCACTGTCAATGCTCTCTGGAAAGTCTGCAGAAAGGAGTGGGAGCGAATGCCAATGCCTCTTTTCCAGCGAAGTTTCTGCAATGGATATTGCCCTGTAGAGTGAATTGTCAAGATTGTTAGTAGCCCAATAGAACTCAGCCGATGTGGCATTTCTAGAGGTAAGTAGTACATCAAAATTGTTCGCATATATCTCGAACAGTTTCTGTACAACCAGACAGTTCACCATTTGTTCACGGATTTTAAGAAAGCGTATGATTCTACCAAAAGGGAAAAATAATACAATATGATTTGGAATTCCGAAAACACGTGGTCAGCTAGTGAGGATATGTTTCTCGAACCCAAAAGAAGAATGCATATATAGGTAATATTTCCAAAACGTCCTTTGTCCACTTTCCAAATGGCCCGTAATGGAAAGTGGACAAGGAACGTTTTGGAAATGGACGACTCAATGTCAATTTTGAGATTCACAGCGATTTGAAATGGAAAGAGGTTATTGGGGGAGTATAGTATTAGAAGAAATCTTTGAGAGGTAGCTTTTCGTAATCAAAACTGCCTTGATAGAATGGACATTTCCGTTTTCACCGTCCTTATATATTTTACAACTTGTTTGTGTACATCAAATTAAATAATATATAATGGTTTTTTTTTTTAATTTCAGCGCTACGGTTTTCCGTTACGTAGAAATATAGCATGAAATACTGAGAATTCAATCTCCTACGTCATACAACGAAAATCATCTGATTGGTTTGACGTAATCAATTCGTACTATTTCCGTAGCTATATGATTCTCCCTATGTTACGTTCATTATTCAGAAGTTTAAAGACGAAAAAACAAGAAAGAAAGAACATTAACATCATCACTTAACGAAATAATTAATGTACAAATCTGCAGAACACACTCAATAAGTTAAAACACCAAAACATGTTTTTAATAACAAAAATTGCTCGAGACAATGACAGGAGTCAGTCTTAACTGGCAGTGTTATTCTTATCGCTAGTTCGTTACAGTTGGTTAGCGCACACAACTTTTAACTTTTTATAATTTCACGAAACTCAAGAGTAACTTCAAATTAATAGTTTCAATTTACATTTTTGTTTCTTACATGCTTTTATTATTTTTTTACAATGACATATTACAATTCAATGTATTTACGGGTTACAAGTAGTACGTCAAATTGTTAACAGATGGCAGTAACGTGCGCTATTAATTCATATGCTTTTAAGTTCTTGAAAAATGCTTCAGAGTAATTGTTTATTTTTATCAGGTCCCCCACCAGATATACCTTTGAAGTACGCACTTTTTTCACTTTTCTGAATTTTTAATAATTTCTATAAAAAAGATGGGGGGACACGTCTAAGGGTTGAAACTTGGTGAATAAGCACTTCAAATCAGATCTCTTTATCCAGAAAAGCTCACCTTCCTGAATATTTGCCGAATTGCAAAAATCGTCTGCTCAACTCGGAACTTTTAACGCCAATGACCTACTTTTCATCCTGCTATACTTCATGGACGATAATGACTAATACATAGTCTTGTAGCCTACAATTTGCTGACCATTTTGATTTTTGTTCCACATCGATAGAACAACTAGAGACTGAGATACTTCAGATTCGGTAACCCCTTACACCACCACCAAATGGCGCATCTTCGAAAACAAATATGGCTGCCACTCGAAACCTAAAGTCACTAAATTTAAAATAATGATTGTTTTGAACTAACAAGATGGTAAGGTAACTGCACAATTTTTTTTAGAATTGTCAAGCAACGATTTATTCCTCTCCTGGAGTCCTGGACCACTTGACATGGATTTACCCTTCATTAAAAAAATAGTATACAATTGTAGGATGTAAAAGCCCGTTTTTTTTTGTACAGAAAAAATAGGTAATTCTTTTTAAATACAAGAGTTCTAAAGAGCTTTATTAGAAGATATCTTATGATTTAATCATGAAAAAAGAGATGTTATAAATTAGTGTTGAAGCTACCAAAATATATCAATATCTTAGAGAAGTATTAAAATAAAAATCAATTTTAAATGAATAAAATAAACTAAATGACGCGTTAAGGCATACAGAAATCTATTCGCCACTTATACTATTTCTTTCGATCCATTTTTGCTATCTCTTGTTAACAATACTAACAAATCAAATACAATCTGCATGTTAATGACAAGCGTAACTTGGCGGCGCCCGATTAAGCGCAAGACTGAGACTGTTTCGAAGCAAGGCTTTATAACTGACTCTTTATGCATCACAGAAAGAAAAGAAAAAGTTTTCCGTAGTACACTTTAACAGAAGAATTCTTTATTGCAATAAAAAAATATTACCGGAAATGTTCATCCAGTGGAGAACGTTTATTACTGCTGTGATGCACTTGGGATTCCGTAAGCAATAGAGAGCTAGTTAATTTGTACAATTCAGTGTTAATGTATATTGGTTATTGTTTACATTCTTAGTATACAAGATTATATTTAAGCGTTTTCTTTATTTTTCGATTGTCTGTAAAATATAAAAATTTAGGTAAACAAATAGATAAATAAAGCACTTGTAGCAATATCAGACGTCTAGAGAAGTGATAGTTATTCGTGATAATGCATTCTCTACATACGCTATCATAAATATATCCAAGTGACTGGAATCATTAGATTTGTAATTCGTTTGGTTCACGGAATACAGTGTTACCATGACAGTGAATAGGCGGAAAATCGCGCACATCATAATTATATGTTGTATAATTAAGAGTACTTTTATATTTCTCTGTTTTCCTTGATGCATATTTCCCTCTTTTTAGTCTCTTCTGTTGTTTCGTGACATCACACCAAGGCTATTCCATCTCCCTTTCTTTTACCTTCATGCCTTTCCAGCTGTACGGTGTATCAGCCAGCGGGTAATGGAGTTGCGGTGTCTCCTATTGAGAAAGAATGTGCAGTGTGGTTTCTTAGCAACCAGCCTCTTTCGTGGAAGAAAAAGTGGAGGTCGTATCGTAAGGGGAAAGTTAGTTTTCCTGTCATCCTAACGGAGAGAGAGAGAGCGAGAGAGAGGTGTTCCATTTAGGTATTTAAGAAAGTAGCAACAGACTAATATCAGAATGATTACCGAATAGCGGCTTTACAAGTTTTCAGTTCGCAACTTTGTCTTCTTGGCTGTCATACCAGGAACAGTCCAATGAGTATTATGACTACCTTCATAAAGTGTCGCAGTAGGAGCGTCGATGTTTCATTTTAACTATCGAAAATTTTTTTGAAGGGAATGTTTTAAAAGATTAAGCTCTAACGTTATTTTGTATCACTTGTAAAGTTGTGTATGTTATCTTGTGTGTGGATAGATTCTAAGTTCTGTAGCCTACAAAAGAATTGTTGAGGCCTTCGTATCAACACTTCGTGCGCGCGTGTGCATGTGAGACAGAGTGTGTGAGTGAGTTTTCATATTTTAAAGATACTGGATAAAAGACAAGCAATAATGAAATTTTGGAAAGCAGTCCCAATAATACTTGTAAATGTGTATCAAAAGAACTATCTGAGGTTCTGACGTTGTTTATTTTAGCTTAGAAATTAGAATGCCCGTATTTGATGACGTCATACGCCTATGCAATTACGTGTGTTCTAATTTATCAGCTAAAATAAACAATGTTAAAATATCAGATGCATCATACATAAAATAAACAATGTCAAAATCATTTGATACACATTTACATGATACCCAATCAAGATAAGTATTATTGGGGCCGCTTTTTACAATTTCATTGTTGCTTGTCAGTTGACTAATATCTTTAAAACTCTCACACACACTCGCACAGTAGCCGTAGATACGAAGGCCTCTTAACCTTTTTCTCTTCCGTGGAATATTCTTCTTTACATGCAGACGAACTGAAGTAGTTTTGTGTAGGTTGCACAAGGCGATATGGTATGAAATGGGTGGTTTCTGACAGTCAAAATACCTTTCTTTCCCCGAGAGTTTTTTTTTTTTTTTAACCATGGCTATACCTGAATTAACGTAAGGTGACCAGATTTTTAAAGCAGCAAAACGGGACATTTATCAAACTTCCCTAACAAAAATTGGGACAAAATAAAATAATAAAATGAATACACTGTAATGTTAGATCATTATTACTGATGTTTTAATACTAATAAATAAATAGAATAGTAAGGTATGTGTAATAACATATGATAACATGTACTGCATAGTGTTAAAAGACCGGGGAAAACAGGAAATTTTCGAGTGAAAAAAAAATAAGATTATTTTTTCCGCGAGGCAAAAAAAAAAACTGGCTTTATTGACGAAGTTGTCTTTTATTTATTGCTTTTTCATCACGAATATTCACTAGTTAGCAGATATTTTGTTTTTTTCACGAACTTTAGTTAATAATTTAGCTAATATAATGTATCTCAAGACTCTTTACAACTTCTTAACGATTCGTAAATTCTTAGGGCAAATATCTGAGGGACTCACCCATCATGCTTTTGCCTCTGTGCTTTGAATTCTGACCCTATGAGGTAGTGTAAAACCAAGATCCGGTTGCCATTTTAATACACAATAATAATAAAGTGATAGTAATTTATTTTACAATAGTAATGAGATAGAAATGTATTTTATTTTCGGAGTACTGGAGCAATGAATAGCATGACAGAATACAGCAAATAAAATGTAGTTTCACACACAAAAAAAATACGGTATATTCCTTGATCGTAATACTCTAAATTAAATATTTTGAACAATTATCAATTATATAATGAGCAATAGAGCAATATATGTCTTCAGAATTACTCACAGCAATACATTCTAATTATGAATAGCATGTATAATAGTCAAAGTAGCATAAAATAAGTTGCTTAAACGTGACTTGCGTTTCTATATCAGCCAGTTCTGTGAAATCAATTTAAGGTGACATTCTTTTTGTTTTCTCTATACAAAAGAGCTCCATAAGTATTCAGAAAGCATTGTATTTAAATATAAAAATTATTTTCTTGGACTATAAAATAATAACGTTACAAAAATAAGTTGTTAGTAGATTTCATATACGGTACTACCCCTACTTCGCCCTGAAACTGTTCAGAGTTCGAACGGGTTTATCATATTTATAAGAAAGTATTTACTTTCATAAAACACACATATTCTTGGCCTTTCGTAAAATATATAGGCCTATATTTGAAAAGTTTACGATTAGCAAAATTATTAACCCTACAATCACACCGTGGGGTCACCGGCGACCCCAGTCCATATAAAATGCTTTCTGTGCCTGCGCCGTTGTGAGAGTGAAACACGATACTTCGTGTAGCTTCAGTTAAGAGCATGATGTTGAAAGTGCATGTTGCATTGTTGTTCTAGTGCGGTAATTTCTGTGTTTTTTGATTGCTGGGGTCGTATATGACCCCACGTTGTGATTAACGAAACCTTTTTTGTTTTGAACAGCCATATTGCAAACTATATTATAGTTAGCGAATGTCTTTAGGAATGGTGAAATCGAGAAGGTATTCTAGTCAGGAAGACATTGCACGCATTTTAGATGAATCAGATGAGGATCTGTGCGATGTTGATGAACTGGTAAGTGAAAATGAGGATAATGAGGAACATGATGATCTTCTTCAAGTGAATTTGAAAGTGATGCTGATAATGATGATGGTGCAGACTTGTTACAACGAAAAGTAGTGATGTATGGGAAGAATGGCAGTAAGTGGTACACTAAACCGCTCCACGAAAAATCTACTAGAACCTTGAAGAAAAACATCGTTATTCATCTCCCAGACCCTAAGAGGGAAGCACAACAAAAAACAAGCGCAAAGGACATTTGGCTTCTGTTTCTTTTTCAGATGACATTTTGAACAAAATTGTGATTTCAACAAATGAAGGAATAGAAAGACAAAAGTGTTTCTTCAAATCAGATCAGCGTTACCTGTCACCCAATGACAAAATTGAGTTGTACGCTTTATTTGGTTTGCTTCATCCAGCTGGTGTTCTCAAAAGTCTTACCTGACCGTAAGTGATATGTGGTCTGAAGCATTTGAATAGCTTCGTTATCTTCAGGTGCAATTCAGGATCTAGTTCAACAAAGAAGAAGCGTTCTGTCTTCCTGAAGACCCTTGCTTTTGGACTGTGAAGAACACATGAAAAGCAGGGTAAATAACGAGAGACTGACAAAACAGCCAAGGAACAACATTCGTCATGTTCTGGGCATCGAAGAGGAACCAGTATAAAGTGTGACACCAGTTGGACGACTAGGTAGATGTGCTTTCTGTAGCCGGAAGAAAGACAGAGAAGGAGAAGCAGTGTGTTATTTGTATAAGAGGAGTGTTTGTGCTGAACACAGTCATAACATTTGTGAGAATTGCAAAACGTAAGCAATGCAAACTTCGCTTCATTTCTGTCCATGTAAAACAATAAAAAAATTGAAACAATTGAAACAAAGAATTGAAACAAACAATTAAAACTGTTACAATGTAAAACTTATGTACTCTACACTATCTTGTATAATCAATAAAGAAACGAATTATATCAACAAATATAAAATGTATAAGATGATAGCCTAATAAAACTACTCTCCAGACTGGGGTCGTATATGACCCCACGTTGTGATACATGTCCTAATAAAAGCACGTTGTGATTGTAGGGTTAAGATGGAACAAGAAACACAAGTTTTCCGCTACATTAGATTGTCCTATCGTAATACATTGACTGCAAGCTGGGATCGATTGAATAAACATTTATGGAACAGTTTTTTTCTGCAAGTTCTAATACAAATATTATATAATTCTAAATATTTATTTGTACCAAAAACTACTATTTTAATTATTTATTAATGATCAAATAACATTAGCTGCCTCGAAATGGCAAAAAAAAACGTTTTTTCCAAAGTAGTACGAAAAATGGTTTCTTTTTTCCGGCATTCAGTATTTTTTCGTTTTTTTTTTCTTTAACACTAGTACTGCACTCCATTCCTCCACATCCGCTTTTATTTATATTTTGTCGATGAATGTATTTTCTTCAACACATCATTCTTTTCACACATTTTGTAAACGTCGGCACGGGTGTGAGTGAAGTTAACCTTATTAACCACCATGACTTTCAAAGTTTGTCGACTGAAAGAGCGTTTTTTCACTTGCCTATAATCCATTCATGTACGAAAATACTCGTTCAGTAGGAGCACTTGTTCCAGACAAATAAAGAAGAAACTTCAATATCTTAAGAAAATTGGAATATGGTACGTTGTTGACATTAAACTGTGAAATAATTGAGGCGCTGAGTTGCAGAGACAAAGGTGTGTTTTGCTGTAATTCTGTGCCTAAGTAAGACATTTCAGTGGTATTGATATCAACAAATTCAACCATGATACTGTAATTCACACAACTGTCAAAAAATGGGCCATTTTGGCATCCCGTCTTGCGTCTGAAAAAAATCGGGACAGAGGCTTGAAAAAAGGTACTGTCCCGACTAAAACGGGACGTCTGGTCACCTTAAATTAACGAGTTCTCTAGTTTCATGTGATTTAGTTCGGATGATTCAGTTAGGAATCGGATGCCTCTACACACTAACGTTGCCAAACTAACGCTTACACCCAGTGCTGTGGTCCCAGAATTTTCACAGCTAAGTTCATGAATCATTAAGCGGCCATTAACTTTTTATTCAGGTTTCCATTAGCAGAAGGTATACGCTAATGTGTAAAGTTAATCCGATGGTATACGGCGTAATAACTCCGTATACCCTCGACTACAACCCTGCTTACACCTCTGCGGTTCTCTCTTGCACTTTTTCAATATGAATAAGAGGCAGTCCCGCTAAGGATGAAATTTGGCAACAAAATTTACACAGCACACAAAAATTGGCCCAATCCTAAATACTTCCTTTTGCTGAGAAACCAAAGGAGTCAAGGGTAGGAAGCTTGGAAGGTGTAGGAAAGGAAGCATTTTTGGACGTTGTACACTTGACGAATATAGCGACATCTTTGAAAAGCATTAGGAGCGTAAACAACTGTGCAGCGGGTGGCGGGATAGGAGTGGTGGTTGTGATATCGTAGGCAAACAACCCCAACTGAAAAAGCACGAATAATTAGAAACGAAAACAACTGCGCAGTTGTACTCGTTTTGCAAGATGCTTTGATCGCGTGAGCTTTCCCCTCCCCTTCGCTCGAGGGGTATTGTATGGCGCGTATTTTTAAGACAAAGGTTTACATGGTCATATTCAGGGACACCCATTAGGGGTGCAAGGGGGAGCTTTCCACTCCTCCCCTAGCCGGAGAAAATGATATTAATATGACACAAAATGTGGGAATCATGTCAGTCAAAAAAAGAAGACAGTATGTGTATGGGTGGTCTTTGCCTCCCCACCCCCGAAAGCGTAACATGGGCGCGCTTGGTCATATTCCTTATTTATTCACTACCGACCAGTGAGCAGGTCTTTCATTACAATTGCAATGCTTCACGTTCTTCTCTTTGAAAGACTTTCCAGGGAACAGTTACATATAAATATTTCAGTGCTTTTTGTAAGTTGTATTATTACATAAATCAGCGAAAAGGTTTCAAAGCGTTCAAAATGCAGTGCAAAAGAAATGATAGTAAAGAAATTATAAACAACGTGATGCGTGTAACAAATTGCTGGAATTTTTACAGAGTAACTGCATATTATTTGAAATCAATTTTGTGACATTTTCTATTCCTCAATAGAACAATTTATATTTAGTGGGTTCAGTAAACAATATGAAGAAGAAGAGTCATCCTGAATATCCGAATATCCTGCTTTGAAGGCAGAATACAGATGCACCTGTCATTATTAATGTAAATAAGGTGGATACTGCTCACCGTTGTCCCGAGGCTAGACTAGGCTCGTGAAATTCTGTAAAACTCGAAGCGGACGTAGTTCAGTTGGTACAGCGCAGGGATTCCGCCAGTAATTTGTTTGCGGGGGTGTAAAGTCAGAGAGGGGGTATGCACGGTCCCTATTATCAATTTTTGACCGTATAAATTTTAAAGTTTAGAGTTTTCTAGAAAATTTGGGGGTGACACCCCCACAGGGGGTCTGACAGAATCACTGGTAGAGCGTTAGATTCTCATTCTGGAGGTCCTATGTTCGATACCAGCGACCGACCATCCTGATAGGTTTTTCCAGGGATTTTCTTCAGTCACATCAGACAAAGGCCGGATGATACCTTCAACTTAGGCTCTGGTGGACTCCTTCCCTTCCTGGCTGAAGTTTTCCAGTTTTTCCTCAGTCACGCCTAGGAAATCCCTGGATGGTACCTTCAACTTAAGTCCTGGCAGACACCTACCCGCACCCTTTCCCCTCCCCTGATCCAGAATGAGCCTTAGATGCCTGAAAGTAATAAAATTCAAGTTCGAACCTCACGGGCGACCATCCTGACAGATTTTCCAGGGCTTCCCTTTTTACTAAGCGAATACCGAAATGGCACGTAAATAAGATCCTGACCAGTTACCTTTCCCACTCTTTCCTTTACCATATGCCGGTCCGATTGAAAGTTGCTAAAAGTTATACGTCAATTCAACATGAGGCAATCCAACGTGATAAAAAAAACAACAAAAAAACAGCAATACATCAGATCATTTATTGTAGTATTTTCCTATCTT
>JAGDQP010008199.1:8025-63973 GCA_022664845.1 Lepisma saccharinum
ATATAGATATATATATATATATATATATTATTTGGTGAAATATTCTTTAAAAGCAAAAGGAACTGAACTATGATAAATCATTACAAAAGATATTTAAAAGTTAATAGATTTCAAACATTTTGCAAAACACAACCTTTGAAATTTTTTCTCTCCGGGAGGGACATATGTGCCGTCACTCGCATCCTCCGAGCTGCATAATGCAATATGTAAATATTTGACGCTTGTGTAACTCCCCGAAATTAATTATATCAATTTATAGTTTGGAATTTGTGCATTATATTGTTACTAGTTGCAATGTGATCTAAATGGCAATTAACACACTTTTGATGCAGACCATTACGCAATGTATAAAGCTTTGGTACTCTAAATTATATTACTGTACATTCAAAAGTTTTGAATTAAATATTTAGTTTCGAAAATACGATTGTAGAATTATATGTGTGCGTATGTATTGGACATTTTACTTTGCGCATGTATATTAACGGACTTTACCGTCAGAATTATTTATAAGCAAAAAGACAATTAATTAAGAATTTTTTGATCCCATAAAATTAAATATACAATTTAATTGTTTTAAGTATAATTGTTAGTTAAAATATTTCTTGTAAATATAAATTTGTACAACTTCAACTACTTTGTATTAGCGGAAATCGCACCACGCCCTCAAGAGAGGCTTATATAAGTCGTTGTAATGCTATGTAAATCGTTCATTCTTGGGTTCCGGCCCAAACAGTTAGCACATCTTCAGGTCGGTGGGCTAGTTAATAAAAGGTTACTTGTGTTCCTTTTGTTTTCCTCCTAGTTTCTTCCTATAGCATACATAATCCCTTATGTATGCAGGAGATCCGCTTAAGATCGGGCGGCTCCATTACATTTGATCTTGTTTTGGGTTGTCGTTTTCCAAACTAATCTTAAATTGCCTTTCAGATTAAAAGGCCAAATCCCACGCCTTTGCCGGAGTAATTAAAATATTAGAATATGGTACTCGGTGGTACAACTTCCAACAAAAATTATGATGTAATTTCCTTTCTCAACATTAAGGCAAATCTAGTTCAAATTTTCTTACGAATTCTTCATTACTATTGAAGTAATAAAAATACGGTTGAAAGTAGTGACCGAGACACTGTATTATGTGGCGTATCACATTCGTGAGGAATTTTATTTTCATAAAAATATTGATTGTGATAAAATATCAAAGTATTGCATACATATATACATACGTCCTTGTGGTTATTTTTTAACTGCGCAGGAAATAATGGTAGGTTCTCGTCAAAGCAGCACTTAGTTTTCTGGAAACTAGAAATAATTGTGGTTCGAGTGTTAAATGATTATAACTGCGTTACCTACTGAAGAAAACAAAGGAAATAATTTCAAGATTATAAATCTACGTCGTATAAAAGTAAATTATTCATTAATTTACTTACTTTCCACTGAAACCATGTAATACATTCAGCAAAACACTGCAAAGTAAATGTATGTATTAGTATGATTATTACAAAAATATTATGTTAACTGTTTTCTAATATACCTGGTTACTATAAACATTAGCTGCTTAACAATAAGAAGACACAGAGAGTTTGCAACTTTAACATTCGGCGCATAGCATTTTGTATTTCTCTGTCGATTTAGATTACTATGTGCTCTGGTGATTAACTATGTTATTATACAATTCTAACGCTTACTTAAGGATTAAGTTTCTCTGTCAAACAATATATGTTGGAATGATGTAAAAGCTGGTAACAACTGAAAATTATGACAAATTTTTCGGCTGCTATAACTATCACAAATTCAGAACTCAAATATTAAACAGAATGTATGAGGTAAAGTATAAAGTTAAGTAATTGATGGTATCACTGTTTGTGTTTGCAATGGAGTATTTTAGAAATTTTTAAATTCTATTATAATTATAGTAAAAAGTGAACAAGAAACACATTATAATCTTACCTTTACTGTTTTGTTCTCATTTGGAACTTCTCCATCAACTACAAGTGATTTTACAGTATCTGAAACAGTTGGACAAATATTCATATTCAATACGTGAAATTTCAATACACATTCATGATCATTACCAATGAAACGCATTGTAATAAATAAAACATATGGAGTACATTGTTAAGGATAGAATAGTCTATACTTTGATTCTTATTGGCATTTGGACTCTATGGCATAATAGCAACGAATCCTCCACACAGTTTTTGTATTGTAGTTCAAGGTGGATTAAATGTGTTGGTGAATATTTCATAATAAGAATTTACATTTACCTAGTAAGTAATAACATATATTCCTCCCTCATAGGATCAGGATTTACGTTAAATGAGTGTGCTTTAGAACATAAGTAATATATTGCAATACATAACATATATGAAATCTAAAAGGGTAAATGTTAATTAATATTTGAATAGATGTTAATTAGAAGTAATTCATAATATGATTACCAAGATCTAACGTTGTTGGTTACGTTTGCGAAAATGTCTAACAGGTGTATTACAATTGGAATCTTTCTCCAGTGTTGTTTCTGGTCTACGGTTCATATACTGAATAGTGTCTACGTAAATATCACTAAAGCACTAGTAACTCCTTGTATTTTTTTACCGTGTACGCTGTAAATACGGTTTTGAGATCGTACCTAATCGCTGCTTTGCTACCCTAGTAAGTAGAACGTCAGCTTGCCTGCTGGAAGATCGAATTCTGGTTCTTGCTCTACTCAACGTTTCTCTAGTTTCTTCGTTAACAGAACATTTCGATATGCTGATATTTGAGGTGCTTATTGTCAAAAGGCCCCATACTAGGCGTGAAAAATGGGAGGGCTAGCACTATGATTGTGTGTATGATCGAATATTGTTAATAGAGGCACTGAAATATTGTCTGAGAATATGCGCATTGCGTGACCATTATGAAAAGAGATTTCGCCATATCTCGTTTGGACATGTTTCCTTTTTATGGTAACTCGAGAGCATGTTACCTTTTGATATAAACATGGATAGAAACTCCAAGAGGAAGCAAAACATATAACGAGAACTCGTTTATTAAACAGTCGTAGTCATGAAAATTGGCTAAATTTCTGAACGATAGGAAGACTTGAAACAAACACTGTTGGAAAATATAACAAAATGTCAGTTACTACAAAAATTATAATAGAAAATAATGTCAAACATTAAATGTCGTTCAAGTGCTTTAAAGATTTCAAAAGTAGTGTCTTTGTTAATGAAAAACCGTCAAGTTGTGTCGAAACACTAAAACAATAGTGTTTAAGGAAAACAGGAGATAGGAAGCCTGTGTCATCTTCCCTCATTTTCTTCTTGACGATTGATCTAAATTCGTCGAGAGTACTTTTTAAACGGTAATGCGATAAGTAATCCTCGTCGCAGTTCTACCAATTCTAGTTAGTATTCTGAAAATGATAACTCGTTTGCTTGTCTTATGTCCAAATTTTGCTGTAAGTACGCTTCCAAACCCTTTACATTATAGACCTCTATATCCTTAATTAGCTTATCCACAGATGTAGATGTCTCTTCAAAGATGTCTGCTATCAAAACGGATGAAAAACGGAATTGCCAAAAGAAAGTGGACATGTGTCCCTTTGAAAGTTTGTTCCTCATTTATTAATAATAGACTCTTTTGTGCTTTCTCGACATTTTTAATATTTTAACGTAAGGTGCTTCCAACCTTAATTTCTAAGAAAACTAACAACCTTTGTACTTTTACCCATACGCAATGCCGAGCAAGCGCTATACTTTTTACGTGACCATGACTGATTCCAATTGGTACCTACATAAGATCTATGATGTGTTCAAAATAGTGCTAAAAGTATTTTTTGCTTATCTGACAAGTCATCAAAAAACAAAAGTAGTGTTCTGTTTTCAGCTTTTGTTCTTCCCAGAATACAACTCTTTCTTCGTTTTATTCTCTTTCTCTCTCTGAACTGAGAAAGACGATCGCCAACGTCATAATTCTTCATCACTATTCACGTGATGCGCCGTCTATCCCACCTTTCACTTTATATTGTGAACGTCGCAAGCGTCGCAATAAGTTGCTATTTCTTTTTATGTATTTTGTCAGAGTCTTTAAATCCCATGTGAACGACATTCTCTAGGTATGCAAAGGGACCTGGAACACATGGGAAATATATGTAATGCATTCGCGAGAGGTGTCAGTTGACGTTCAACGAAGTTAAACTTACTGCTGTCATTTTGGATTTAATAGATGAACTCTGACAGTTCACTTGGAGCGGTTTCTCTAAAATGGGAGTTTCGGGATATCAAGAGCATGAGGTCTGAAACTACCTGAAATAATATTTAAATGACTACAGTTTAGTGTAACATGTTTAGCAATGATGGACAGTTTAGCAAATACGCGAGAGCTATTCAGTTTAAAGTAGGTAATGTAGAGGTGTAATATTAAGTTTGTCTAGTCTATGTCAGATGCACAAGTAAGTATACCTTAAGGTATTTTCCCGTAGTCTTATCTTAAATAACAGGAGATAGATGAGATGAAGAGATGTTATAGTCAATCAACCTCTACAGACCAAGTCCGGCTTAGCACAGCCTGAACTGGAAGAAAAATTTCGTCGTGAGCAGCCTGGAGTATAGTTGACACTCAGAATCGTAGAACCAAAGAGGAGGTGGAGTGAGGTCTGGTTGGTCTTATATACTAACTTTCGTCCTTGCCACAAGGTTGAGAATGTACATGCGAGTTGCTTCTCTGACCTAAACCTTCGGAGAAATTCGTTCATGATCGGAGAATGAAAGTTAATGTGCTGATCATAAGAGTATAGTTATTTGCAATGCGGTGAATAGCTTTACTTTTGATATCATAAATTTCATTGCATTGCACAAGTATAACTAACTACTGTGTAGACCTGCTCATTTTTAACAAAACACGGCGACTGGATTTTCCATTTTTTAAAACACAATTCATTAATAATGTTAAATAATTAAATTTTGACTATTTTAAATACCTCCATTGCTTAAGAGGTTAACAATATCGAAGGTGTTTTAAAATATAAACTTTCCATGCGGTAAAAAATTTTGTTTTACTCACCTAAAGAAATAAGATTTGTATCCCTACACCTCTGCACCCCTTGTCCCAATGCGGAGTCTGTAACATGAAAACAGAAAATAAATAAAGATACGTAACGAAAAGGAAGAGTGTATATAGAAATAAGGGTATGGAGCAAGTATAAGACACTTTCAAGTGGCCATTTTTGCTTTTTCTTTGTCCGAGAAAATATTTTATTTAGAGCTCAATAGCTCATACGTTGTCATAAAGGTTTGTATTTCTACTACACTTTTAAGCTTTATGCCTCAGCAACAGGTAATCGAACTAAAATATCAATCAAATCAAAATATGTTTAAATGCAACAAACTCCGAATATTAGTTGGACAAAGTAGTGAAGCAAAATGATGCAAGATTGAGTAATTCGAGGGAAGATACCTATCGGAGAAAAACGGCTACAGCAGTGTTATTCCATAACTACGACACTAGATACAACACTTGTATGGTGTGGAAGAACTACTGTAGTCAGTATGCTCTTCAAGGGGCTGTAGTAAATGTCGCGTAATCTGTCACGTGGGGACGAAGCAAGAGCTTTAAAAATACTGTTTTTTTTATCCTAAAAATAATTTCCTTTAGTCAGTAAACCGTTTAGGATCGGACTAAATTCCATAACAGAGTAGAAAATGCATTTAAATAGGGCAGTTGTGACTGTCAAGTATCTGCTTAGACTCTATCACAAAGAAGCCATGCGTGTGGAGAGAAACAAATGAAGTCAATTCTGCATTAAATTTGTTTATATCACATTATTAGGAAAGAATTTTGCGCTTTGAAACAGATATCTTCAAGGTGGACATTGGAACAAATATTTTTTTGGACTGGTGGAAATATATCCATACTTATTTTAGTCGAATTATAGATAGTGTAGACATTAAGTTTCGCTCTTATTGATATATATCTTAGTTATTAAGCATCTTCCCCAAGATGAGTGGGTATCTTACACTGATGCTTCGGGTAAGATGCCTATTTTGAGAGACCAGTTTAAAGGCCCATATATCTGTTGCGTATACATTTAGGTTGATGTACTTCCGTCGGTATAAACATGAAAGTTCATTAAATATATTTATACGAAATTTTGCTTTTCTTTTTCCTTTAATTTCTCCACAAAGGCTCCTATACCAAACAGTGTGACATCTTCTCTCAATCCACTATATAACAGATTTGCTTTTAGGTCACTTTACAATGAAAGCAACCGGTAAGAATTAAATTTCATTCACATATTTACGTCTAGACTCTGTTCTATATCTTATGTAGTGACCCATTTTCATTTGGTTACAACATATCTTACCCTCCCCTCTTTTTGTCTTCTTTTTCTTTTTATGTCTTCCTTTGCTATATCTGTGATATTGTTTCGTCTTCGGCTAACTTTAAAGTGTTTATCTGTTCACATATCAAAGAAGCCGAGCCACTTAGATGATCTCTTTCATTGTTGTTTGGCGGGATTTTATTATTATTGTTTCTTCATATTTTTACTTAATATTTCTTAGGATATTTTATGGCATTATTTCTTCAACAATTTTTCTTTCGTTTAAAATCTTCAAAAACAAATTAAAAGTTTTGATTGTTGATTTATTTTCGTCGGAATTATGGTGATTAAGCGACATATCCTTTCGCTCCCTGTTGTCTAATTTGATTCTCTTCTCTGATTGGATGAGGCCAGTCAGTAGTTAAAAGATGGTCGTCGAGTAGGAAAAGCTGCACAAAATTACGCTGCCTCCAAAAATTATATAAAAGCAAATTCGAATAAATTTTGGGTAGCTGTATTTCTCCAAATTCTTCGCAATAGAAGCTGAGAATCGAATTTCTGCAGTTGGCCTTTGCATCGTCCACTAGGGATGCCCCTGAAAGTGTGCGACGAGAAGAATTTGTGAAGTTCGTCAGTGTGTGAGGTGGTTGGTTGTGGTATATGTGGTGAAAGGTGAGTTTTTATTGTTTTTCTTAAATAAATATTAATATATCATTTGTGGTTTTAAGCCCCTTTTTCTTCAGTATTCGTGTAAAATTAATTTAGTGCACCTTCAGTATGTTTGTGATTTATGAGTTTAACGGAAGCTTGTGTGAAGTAAAGACGTTGGTTTTACTATCAGGTAATGTATGGTTATTGTCTTGAAATTCCTCTTTCTCAATCAGAAATCAAGTCTATTTCACCTACATTTAGATAGTGAAATTTCAGCATGGAAAATTTTGCTTTGTATCCGTTAAATATTTTACCTTGCTCTATGGTTGATGTTACCTTACAAAATGCACGTTCTTTTTGAGCTCAGCATGTTTGCTTCTTCCGGAACTGGTATGTTTAAAATTGCACGAAATGTCTACCGCATGTCCGTTTTATTAAACGTAAGATTTAACGTTCCATAATGTTTCATTTCGATAACCAGCCGTTTAAAGCTTGTTCGCTGCTTTCGCAAACCGAAAGCCAGTTCTTATAAAAATTTTGTTTTGTGAATTTACACATAAACCAACCATAGTATATCATGTTTGTATTATCAGAACTGAGGTTAGGTTGTGTTAAGTAAAAACTGGAAATTACATACGAAATGTTCGATTATGATTTTGGAAATATTAAAATAAATTGCTGCTCAGTCGCTATATTTGTAAATTAATCTTTTCGTTAAAAGAAATGTAATGCTTCGGTAATTGGGGACATTTTATTAACCTGAGCCCAAGTGTAGAGTATCTACCACATTTGAGAAACAAAAAGTAACCTAATCTCCTGGAGAAGAAGTGTGTGAAATCTTATCTCTGCTATTAGGTAAATCTCTCTGTGAATTATTAGTTTACAATTCCAATATGTGACAGTAACAGTATATTTAAAATACGCTGTGATTTGTTAAAAGATTCTCTTTGGAAACGTTTTTCCCTTTCCTTTCAAGAAATTCAGCAATCAATCTTTTTGCATTGCGTTTTTCTTTTTAGGTAAAAATAAATTACATTTCACCAGATATTCCTTGTGTCAAGGGTTTTATTAAGAAGTAGGTAGTTTACCATCACTGTGGTATTGCTGTAAGGTTCCCAACCTTTCGCTATTTCAGTCCACATAGTGTTATTTCATGTGTATATGAGAAAGTAACTTTAGATGAAGTAAAATTATTATGCTGCTAAAGATTCAGTGCTTCTTCAAACATAGGGAATAGTAAAATCAGTTGTGCTTACTTAAATTTCGTGGTTAATGTTAACTAGTGCGTGGCTACGTTGAGCCTTGTACATTTTAGGGGCCTAGTTTCGTTATGTCACTAAAATAGAGTTTTGTGTTTGACTTTCCTGCGAAATGTTCTCGCCTGCGTCTCCCACTTTCTTTTTGGGGATGCGTTTTTCTTCGTATTCTGCGTTTAGCCAACTTTCTTCGTTCTAGCACTTCTTTTCGGGATTGTTCCATGCATGCTTTGTGGTATTGTCTTCGTTGGTCCTTGGCTGAAGCAGGGCACTGATGGGTAGGTTTGATCACATGACGTGTGGTGTTGGTTAAGCCCCCTTTCCTGCAACACGGCGACGTGGGCACCTTGTTTGCCTTTGTGTCAACCTACCTTTGAGAAGAGAGTCCCGATATATTACATTAAGTGGCGAACGTGACAGGACGTCTGCTCCTGTGTTTCCTCGGATGTGTGGTCATGTAGCTTCGCCTTTGGTAACGACATATGACAACGCCCTATGTCATTGTGATCCTGTGCTGATCTTGTTTAGAGTTGTAGCATAGTCTAACATGTGCATGTTTCTGTTTTGATCTGTGTTTTGCACTCTGGGAAGTATGGCATGAAGTAAGCCTATCTAAGGGCATGTTCGCTTTGTTGTTTGTGGTGTGTGTAGGGAGATGTCGAGAACATACGAGTTATTTGTTTCTGTGATTTATTTTCTTCTTTCCTTTCTTGACTATTCTCTAGAAATTAACCTTGGGAAACTGCGGACTTTTTGCTTTCCTTCTTGAACACACCTACCTACTAGTTTCAGTTATCTGGTTTTAAAGCAAGGATTTCTTAGTAAAGTGAACAGACTTGGAGAGAGAATTTTAAGAGATTAACTATTACGTGTTTGATGATGGTTAACCAATCCCCAGCCTTTTGTGTATTGATATATATACTTAGATATTTTGTGTTAGTCAGTAAGTATTTTTCAGTGTCAATTCAATTTTGAGTTTTATTGTGATATATTGGTAATGTCAAGCGACAAAATGGCTAACGGTGCGCGTGGTAACGAGGAAAAATTTGAGTTGCTGTGATTTTGTTACCATGGAACCAGTGATAAGCTGCAGTAAATGCGCTCGTAAGTTCCATCGCGGATGTTTACAGAAGTCGCGCAGTGAGCCTGCTCGTTTGACTGAATCTGTTCTTGACTGGCGATACAAAGAATGTCAGGACAAGGAATCTTAAACGCCGGTAGGTGGAGAACCAGTGAACACTGATGATCCTTCAAAGGACAGTGTCACTTATGCCTCCCTGCCAGATAATGATCTGAAAATACTTTTCCAGTTGATATGTGGAATTAACCAGGGACTTTCATACCAAATAGGTAACTTGAAAGAAAAACTTTCTTCAACAGAAAGTAAACTGGAAGAGAAACTCTCTTCATCTGAAAGCAATTTGAAAGGTGAACTCACACGGTTTAAGTGTAGCATAGAGGCTAGTGTAGGCAAGTTGACCTCCGAGGTAGCTTCCATGAAAGGTAAAGTTAATGAGGTCACTTCCAACATAGAATTAAAAAAAAACACACTGAAAAAGTTGTGGATTCAGATCAGAAGACTGATTCTAGATTGAACACGCAATTCGAGGAGACTTCTTCCATGTGCGAGACCAGGTCTCGAGAGCTTGGTTCTGAGATCAGGTCCCTCAGAGATGAGGTGATATCGCTCAGAAGCGAGTTGTCGGGAACTCAGGTCCTCCCTTCGCCTTGTGAGCCTAAGATAACTCAAGTCCCGCAAACTGACAAAGACTTTACCATACTGTGGTAGAAAAAAATCTCCTGTGGTGTCAGTGGTGGCACTATTATGACTACTTCGTTGGTTACCACCATGAGTACCAACTCAAATGTTACTACTACAAATAGCGATACATGGACTTTTGTTATAACTGGGGGACGACCGTATCCGTTTGGGTTTGCGGCTCCTACCAGTCTTGGAGATACTTCAACTTCATGTGCGGTCTATCAGAAGCCCAAGTGACTCATTCCATCTTTCCCGGATACCGACAAGTATCGATGGGTCCCGAACCTTTGAGGTTGAGTGCGATTAGTGGACAGGTACCCACTGTAATGAGAGGTCCAGAGTCAAGTGGTGTTGGGATGACAAAGCCTATCAAGCTTGGAGACTTACTTCACTTTCCCACTTTCTCAGGTCAGGTACTTAGCCAGATTCCTCAGGAGTTTCGAAAGAGTTTGGAACAGAACTTTGAACTCATGAGGCTATCAGATGCACACCGGTTACTCGTAGCATCCAGGCGCCTGACTGATAGAGCGTTAGCCTGGTACAATAAAATCAAAACACAAATACACAATTGTAGTGATTTTGTAAAACACTTTCTTAGTCAATTCAGTGACGAACGGTTAAAAGGAATGAAACTCCGACGTTTGTGAAATGTTAAATTTGTGAGCAGTGATTACAAATCAATAGTAGACTTTTCTTGGAGTGTGGTAAAGACCTGTATGGACCTATACGGTGACAGTGAGGAAGATGATCTGCTTGAAATTTTGTTACAGGCACTTACTGTCTCGTTAGGACGTCAGATGCGTTTGTTGAAACTTAATAGTGTTGATGAACTAATAGAAAACTTGACGTTGTGGGGGTTATCCGACGTTCACGATGTAGAACTCGATCTCGAATCTTCGTTGGAGCCGTCTAATATTCAGAAGAGCAAATTTACCGGCAATAACGGAAGTACTAGTAAGAACAGTAGAAAGAAATTACAGGTTAGGAATGTTTAGACTACAGCTAATGCTGGAACCCAGACTTTGGAGATAGTAGCTATCAGTTAGTTCAGATGAAGTGGTGACACCGAGTGGAGCTAGTGCAGGTACATGTAATGGTAATGGAAATAAGAATGGGAGTCAGAATAGGTCCAGAAGGTGGAATAGCGATAATGGTACTGGTCCTTATGATTCAAAATTCAGATATAGATTTAACAACGCCCAGAATAGGTACAACAATAATAACAATACACGCTGTGACAATAATACACAAAACATAAAATATGTCACTAAAATAGCGTTTTTGTTTGGCGTTCCTGCGAGATGTTCTCGCATACATCTCCCACTCCCTTTTGGGGGATGTCTTTTTCCTCCTCTTCTGCGTTTAGCCAACTTTTTGCGTTCTAGCATTTCTTTTCGGGATTCTTCCATGCATGCTTTGTGGTATTAGACAAGTACGTGTTTTGTCTTCGTTGGTCCTTGGCTGAAGCAGGACACTGACGGCTAGGTACCCTCCCTATCTTCAGGTCAGATAGCAGGTAGAATCTTTATTTATGATGGTCATAGAAGACTAAAATAAGGTAAAAGAACCAGTTCTCGGCATGTTAAGGTGTTTTGTTTGCAGAAAATGCTCTCTGCAGATCTGTGTGTGAAAAACAACCATACGTTTTTCACTTCATTAGCAACTTGAGGTCTTGTGCGATAATGTAATAGCATAAATATATTCGGTACTTTGCATTATAGTAATAGAATTAAGTTTCTTTACAACCCTAATTTTGCTCCAGTAGTCGTCACCCTAAATTTTGCTGTTCCCCTATAGTCGTCAAACCAACGCATCAGTAGTCGTCACCTAATGTACTACACACATTCATTTGAAAAATATGTATGATATCATCCTTTTCATCTTCACTGGTTGAACCTGCGAAAATAAAGCGTGCTTGAAAGGAAAGAGGCACAGAGAGCTTGCTAGAAGGTCCTCAAAATTTCTTCTAAAAGTACCTGAGTTGACTTCCATGACTTTTTTTTTATAAATATAACATCATATTAAATTAAATTTATTACTTTCTGGAGTAAACATTTTAAGTAGCAATTTTTCACCTATAATCGTCGCCCGTGAGCATTTTTGCAAAGTATGTTTGACTTGCACCAGTAGTCGTCACCCTCCAAAAACAGAGAAAGTAGCAGTCAAGGGACACAAACTTATAATCTGATTAATTTGATCTTTAAAGAGGCATTTTATGCATACGTAAAACTTCAATGCTTATTTTTTAATGTCCACTTGCTTAACACTTTTTTAGTAACGAAACCATGGAAATAGCTGGAAACACGAACTTACCACCGAAACGCAAGACATTTCTACTAAACAAAGTGACGCAATAAGCATATTAATGGTGCCAGTTACGTACCAGCTTATGACTGCTAACTTGGTTCGGTTATGACACTAAACGATGAAAGGTTTTCTTATGTTTACATGTGTAATTAAAACATGGCGACCACTGGAGCAGTGACGAGAACTGGTGCCTTTACCTTATATGAATTGTAATAAAGAAAATATTACAAATTTCGAATGAATAATAAGCATTTAATCATAAGTGTGCACTAGTAGTACAAAACATTTCAACTATAAAAGTGCAAATCGGTCGTTGGTAGCAGAAATTTGTACCTTTATTTACAGCCACTTAAGTTGTTTTTGACATACACACACGCACTCACACACACACTAGTATTCGCAATATCTATCCACAACTTTCTGATGAATAATTTACATGATTACGTCCACAATACTATATAACAGGTGCCCTTACTTTAATTTATGAAAATCAACAACGAATTCAAAAGTAATATAGAATAAACATAACAAATCTTTGTTTGCTAGGCTTGTTCATATTTTGTTTTCTACATTTTAAGTGATTGAAGCATATACTGCACTGATTACCAGTAAAGAGGAAGGTATACGAATTCCTCTCAAAATTATTACTAAGGTCAATAAAATCACGCTGTGTTGGATAATGTTACTACTGTCTAAAGAAGGCCATCAAACGCACGTCTTCTCGGTTGGATAGCTGTCAAAAAACCAATTTCAGGTATCGTTAAAAGCTGTCAAGAAACCTTTGTATCAAAACTTGTTAATGCCGGGATATGGAAGGGGAAGCAGTCTGTCGAAGCCTAGTTTCCAAGGTTTCCCAGTTTCTAGACACGTGTGACAGCAAAAGTCGTAAAATCCTCAGTCAGGACTGTCGGCTGCTGGTATCGAACCCAGGCACTACCGAATGCGCAACCAACATTCTACCGCCGTTGGGTATTCTATGTTGTGTTACTGTGGGTTCCTTGAATACCATAAAAGCCGTAAAATCCATCAACTTAAAAAAAAAATCTACATTCAAAGCATTTAGAATTAGCTATTATCTTACGTATTTTGTCATTTAATTCTACAATAAAATCTAATAATTTGGTATAACACATTTTTCACTTCTCGCGGGTTGTAAAGTCTAACTTTGGAGGGTGTAAGTGGAGTCTTGCACGGTTTCTATCGATTTTGGACCGTTAATAAATGAAGTTACGGTGCTCTTGAGGATTTTGTAGGTAACACTCCACCACAGGGTGGTATGGCGGATTCACTGGTGAATCCTGATCTTTGCTATCCTGCACATTTCAATACACAGCATCAGACTGGCGAGGTTTGTACAGAATTTGATAAACATAATAAATATGTATGGTATTGGTCAATGCATTTATTAGAAACGTATTATACAGTTTCTCATAATTATAACTGTGCAAAGTATATATAATGTGATATAATGTTCGTACGACCTGAAAATCGCATAATATCGTATGAGTTGATAAAGTCGTAGACCATTTCTGTACTTGAATAAAAAGGTTTGATGATTGGTCATTTAACTAGCGTGTGTTGCGATAGAATTTGAGAATACGAACTAAATATCGATGCAGAAATAGCATATGTTATAATGTGTGTACTCACTGTGACGCCCATTCAAAATACGTGGGTAGTTGCATAGCAGTAATAACTTCCCCTCAGTGACGTGTTTCTGTTTGAAAAACTTAAAAACAGAAAATAAATGTAAATTAGACACTTCATAGATACAAACAAAAGGATGAGAATGCTCAACTATATTTCCAACTATTCAATCAGGTCATGCTAGCAATACACAAGTATGCCAATAATCCACTATGAAAAATAGGGATATTAAGTAAAATTAAATACAAAACAAATCTGAACTTCGAGAAAACTTAATGCAAAAAAAGATGTAGAGGAAAGCAGGCAAATGGCGAATGAGTCGTCAATGGCGAACACCCCATTTAAAAGTTTCTGCGCTACATCAGAGAATCAGGGCCGGTGTTACCGCGTTCAGGAAGCTTCAGTACTACTCCCTACTAATGGATCCACCATTATAAGCCAAGTTATGGAAACAAGTCAAATGGAAACAATAATATATATATTATTTTATATTTTATGATGAATATTTAATGAAGTTCTGTTACCAACAGTGCAAATAAATCTGTACTCAGAAACTTGAGTATAATGGAGTGTACTGTTTACTACATATACCATTGACATTTGACTTAAGAATTTATGTTGAAACATATTTATGCTAATTATTCAGTGCATGAACTATAATTTCCAGGTCAGTATTCCAGCATCTTGACTGTGGTGTGTACCTAGTTGGTACAGTACAATAACTGTTTTACTTTGAAGTATATCAAACTACATGCTATTTTAAATACTCTATAAATTATGTTGCAGATGAGGATGATGTTACAGATGTCAATCAGGTACAATGTGGCATCGGTTTTAATATGACCATTCAGTTGTAGAATCACCAGCTCTCTCGATACGACTTTATTCACACCAACAGACTATAGATGCTCTTATTGCCACTGGTTCATGTAATAATATCATTGATCAAAAACTTTTGAATACAATGCAAGTATCGTGGAACACTAGCATAAAACATACTACTGCCAGATTAGTCGTGGTTAGTACAAAGAGACAACTTGATAACAAACACAGATTACATTATTTGTTAGTTCTTTAAAATACAAGCTAGGCTGATTAGAACATTCACTGGAAATAGCATCGCCTAGAATACATACCATAGCTTCAGTGTATTCCATACTTACGTTCAGTGCAATTAGGTTAGTTTAGCTTAGATTGTAATCAGCATGCACAAATCCCATTAGATTCAATTACGATATACACGTTCCAAATGCAAATACCAGAAATATGCAGTAGCTCAGCTTATGTTAGGCTAGTTTCAGTAATTAGCACACAGTATTTTCAATAGCATGCAATTTGATATACTTCAAAGTAAAACAGTTATTGCACCAACTAGGCACACACCACATTCAAGATACTGGAATACTGACCTGGAAATCATAGTTCATGCACTGAATAATAAGCGTAAATATGTTTCAACATAAATTCTTAAGTCAAATGTCAAAGGTAAAATAAAATAATGGCTGAGCAAAGCACAACAATTTATTTTAAAAAAGGGCTTAATTTGATTTTGTAAGATAAAGGTAGTAGGAGCAGGAGAGGGGGGGTTAATTAAAAATTCACTTTGTGTAGTCGGTACGGGATTGACTGGGAACTTCTGATAAGAGCCAATCAGGAACCACGGAACTGTCTCACTGAAGGTTGTGTTGTGTATATGATTTAGTGTGTCTGAGGAAGCCGAGTGTTTTGGTAGTCGGCGAAAACGTTTACAAAAATTTTAATTTTTTAAAATAAATTGTAGTGCTTTGCTCAGCCATTATTTTATTTTACCTTTGGTATATAAAAGCAAAACTTTCGTATGGAGAATATCAAATGTCAATGCTAGTATGTAGTAAACAGTACACTCCATTTCTGAGTACAGATTTGTTGACATCATTGGTAACAGAACTTTATTAAATCAGTCATCATAAAATATAAAATAATATAGCTCTGGTTTACCTTAAAACTGCATGTACACAATATGTTTCCTTACGACGTATCTGCCAATTTACCATAAGCAGTTAGTCTTCTTATATGCATATTTAAATATTAACAGCATTCTTCAGTACTGCACAACTTTTAATAAGCTCCGTAGCAAAATGACATCACTAAAGACAAAACAGCTGATGTACAGAAAATTAAAAAAAAATCGAGATATATAAAGTTCAAGATAGATCCTGCTATGATGACGTTACTCACCATAGAGATTATAATAAAAAGATAGTTCAATTATTTTTCCATCTGCCATAATCATTGTTTGCGTAAACGAACTTATTGTTACCCGATTTATGTAGTCTCTATTATATTGTGTTGGTCTTTAGAACGGCTAAGGATACAGGTACGGATTGTTCCAGTAGCTGTGCCCTATTTGTACAATAATTTCTTCTCACCAAGTCTAATGCAGTTCTTACATTAGAACCACCAGCTCCAAGTTTAGTGTAAGAGGTAGTGCGTGGGGTGTGTTGCTTCACTTTTGGAGTGGTAGTAGTTAAAATTGGTATGTTACCCTTTCCATTATTTATGCTGTGATAAAACATTTTTTGTTGTATGTTCTAGCTTTCTGAAGTTCATCGGATTATTTAAGGTAGGAGATTCAGGTATCCATGTGTGTTTAGTATAGTTTTTTCTGGAAGGGTTAATTTCCCCTATTTTTTCGTTACATGCTAATGTCACAATGTTCTAGGTTTTAACAATGTTTTGGTTAAGCATTATCTTGTGCCTTTATGGCCAGTCAAAGATTAAGTTGCCTCATGGCCCTCCACTTTGTTGTAGTGAGCTAGGAGCCTCTGCATTTCTATTCGTTTGAGTAAGTTGTTCACTAAGTTTCTGTCACTTACTTTTTATTACTATCATATTTATTTACATATTTTTTTTAAAAATTTTATATAAATCATTTCATGGTAGTAGTTTCCGGTTTATAATATTAGTTTGGTCCTAAAAGAGTCCGCGGTCAGCTACCTGTTCGTATTTTATCAATTCTGTGTAATACAGAGAAGTATACCAATTTTTGTTATTAGGGGATGGCCGGTGTATCGACCAAGCTCAGTTTTAAACCTACGTTTTCATCTTTGGATTTGATTTGTGCTACACAGTGCTTCAGAAATTCTTTATTGTGTAGCAGCTTGCACAGTATTTCCTGAATTCCGTCCAGTCCCCTCTCAACCTATAACTGGGCCAAGAGATTGTCAGTTAACCCTGCTTGGTAGTTGGGAGCGATATATGTGTGAAGGGCCCCCTTCACTGTTTCTTTTCCCAGGGAAACTTTTCCAAACGGGAGACAAAATAAATGGACAAGAGGAAAATTGAAAAAAGATGTAACAGAATAAGCTGGCAGTCAAGCAGCTAAGAACCCGGTCAGAACTTGGCTGGGTGACCACTAGAACAAATTCTCCCTCCATAAGGACAAACTTAGAATACTAAAATAATAACCAGAGTTACTACCATCAGAAACCTGAAACCATGATCCACAGAAATCGGAATACCGGTAAAAAATAATAGTACCTAATTGAAAATGAAAACCTCGGACTCAGAGAAGAGTTGAAACACACACATGGGTCCGTGGTCAAACATATAA
This sequence comes from Lepisma saccharinum, assembly GCA_022664845.1. NCBI lineage: Eukaryota > Metazoa > Arthropoda > Insecta > Zygentoma > Lepismatidae > Lepisma > Lepisma saccharinum. The sequence continues at coordinate 25,539 of JAGDQP010008199.1, forward strand.
GTACAAAAATCCTCACAGGACAAAATAGCAAAGTTAACCGGGAATACCGACAAACTGCTACAAACCAGAATCATAGAACGCTGGTAAACTTATATCACTACAAAAAGAAAGAGGGCGGAACTCCTTTATTACGTATACAAAGAAGGACTTTATGAGGGCGCATGGCAGAGTGGTCTACGACTCCAAGGAGCCGTGGCTACGCTGCTATTTGCACACAAGATCTCCTGCTTATGCCTAGGATGCAGCCTGAACTGTGTTCTGCGCTGCAAATAAATTCATAGGGTTCTAGATTGGTTGGGTCTGAACTGAGAAAACTCGTAGATCATCAAATTGATTTACTATGTGTGCAGGAACCCTATTCATACAGGGGAAAATAACATTTTTCCGTGTGACAACGCGAATAGCTGTTTATGGAGACCAACCAAAAGCTGCGATCATGTGCTTTAATAAAAACTACCAATTAGTAGAGATAAGACAATACATGGACGAGTGGACGTCTTGCGTGGAGATTCTAACAAAACATCTTAAAATGGTGGTCATCTGTATGTACTTCTAATACCATCATGGAATTGAACAGTATCTAGAAAAATTAGAAAGAATTTTACAAAATTATCACAATCACAAAATCATAATAACTGCAAATGCCAAAGCTAAATCCCCACTGTGGCATAGCAACGTAGCAACAGGTAGAGACATAAGAGAAGAGGGGAATTACTAGAGGAACTAATATTAGCTAATAACCTGGTAATCCATAATAAAGAAGGATAACCCCCCACTTTTAGTAACAGAACGGGGACAGAGACTAACACTGATATTACACTATCGACAAGAAATTTGAATTAAAATATAAAGAACTGGAACGTTATGGATGGAAGTATGTAGCAACCATAATGCAATCCGCTTTGAAATGGAAATATATAATGAGGTGGCAGCACAGAACACAGAAGCAGAAGAAGAGAATGAATCATTAAAATATAATGCTAACAAAATTAATAAAAATAAATTTCAGAAAAAAACTAGAATTACCACAAATAACAGCAGGAGCAAATTTAGGCGAATTGGCGCTCAAAATAGAACATTCCAGGATTCGAGCGATAGAAAATGCGCTGAAACCCAGAAAAGAAGAAAACTATTACCCCCTTCTGGTTTGGGGATTTAGATAGACTAAAGAGAATAACAAGAGCAAAAAGGAAAATCTATCAAAAGGCCAGGTACCCAAACTTGAGACAACGGAAATTAATAGAATACCAGCAGGCAAACGAGGCATACAGAGAGAAAATAAAACAAAGAAAAATTGAAACATAGAATAAATATGTAAACACAAATTTAACCTTGGACCCCTGGGGAAACCCATACAAAATATGCATGTTTAAAATGTCCACAACAACAATCTCGACTCTTGAAAAACCTGATGGCACAAAACCCAGCAATTGGAAGGACTCTGCAGAGCTACTAATGGGAGAACTAATTCCACAAGATGATGAAAATAAAGAGATAATTGAACAACAAATTAGAGATAATAGTTTGTTAAATGCTATTAGTAAAATCTTCGAAAAAATAATCATAAATAAGTTACAAGGATATAGACCAGGATTGGCAGATGACAAAATTCAATATGGATTCCGAAAATAAAAATTAACTCAGGATGCAATCAATAAGTTTTGTACAGATGTAAAAGAGACAGAGGGAAAATACGCCCTAGCGATCTATATAGACATAAAAGGAGCATTTGACAACTTATGGTGGCCAGCGCTATTTATTAATATGACAGGGTTAAACTTACCAATATGGATGATGCAGATGCTCAGGGACTACTGCAGAGATAGAAAAGTAAATCTTGTAGCTCCAGGCGAAAGGTTAGAAAGAACCCCCAATAAAGGATGCCCACAAGGACCGTTCTGCGGACCGATCTTCTGTGACATATGTATAGATCCCTGCCTGAAAAAGATTAGTGAACTTGAGGATACATACTCTGTTATAGCATATGCCGATGATGTTGCTATAGTGGCGGAAGGAGATTCGAGAAAGGAAATAGAAGTAAAAGTGAAAACAATAACAAATCAATTAAAAATATGGTGTGACGTAAACAAATTAGAGATATCTGTAGAGAAAACAAAATACATGATTTTCAAAAATAAATTAAGAAGATACCGCACAATAAAATATGATATTAAGAATATAGGGAGAGTAACGACTTTTAGATATCTGGGGGTAATAATCGATTATAAGCTAAATTTAAATGAACATATAGAGGCAACAACTAACAAATTATTAAAAGTAGGAAACAAACTGATAACATTGGCTAATACGAAATTTAAATTACCGTTAAAGACTATAAAATTATACCACAATCAAATAATAAACTCCATCGGCACTTATGGGGCAAGCATCTGGGCTCATAGATTAGAAGATAACAAAAAACTAGCTAATAAAGTGGATAGAGCACAGCGTGCGATGCTATTGAGAATGTCAGGAGCATATAGGACCACTCCAGGTGATGCATGGAACATAATACTAGGAATAATACCTTTAAGCTTGGATGCAAGGAAAGCAGCAGCGCAATATTGGTACAAAAACAAAATATCATAAGGACAACAGAAATACTAAAGAAATTGCCAAACTCAAAAGAGGATATAGAGGAAACAATAGTTAAAGATTAGCAAACCAATTGGGAAGATTCAATAAAATCTAGAATATTATTTGGATTAATTAATAACATCTAGGAACGTTTAGAATGGAAAAACTGGAATCCGAGTAATGGTATGGTCCATTTTCTTAGCGGTCATTGGCCATACAAGACAAAATTATTTGAGCTGAACATAGTCGCATCCCCGGAGTGTGAGTGTGGAGAAAAATCGACGCCAGAACATGTGGTCCTTGAGTGCCGGATAAATCAACAAAATGATGATGGGACGGAAAAATACCGAATCGTGGAATTAATAAAAGAATTATAAGCAACAACAACAACTTAAATTTTGCGGGATGAAACAAAAAGAGAGGCATTGGATCGGTTGGCGAGTGCAATCTCCCACCTTGAGAAAATGAAATACATAGAAACGAATAGACAAAGGTGGAACACATAAGGAGAAAGAACTCAGGAAACTATAAATAGCATGTAGTAAAAGAAATGAATGTGGGTGAGCGGGCGCGACCGAAGGGAAAGCCGGTGAGGAAAAAAACTTGAGGATACGTACAAACTTTGTAGGCTTAAAATCATTCCTACGGATGTGATATTCTAAATTAATCCCCCTTCGGGTGACCGAAAGTCGACGCAGCGTGCGTGTGCGTGATAAGTAGAGACGTGAAACATATAACCGTCTAGAGAAGCCCCCAGCGCATGGCTGCCAACCGATGGTATGGACGGCAATCGGAACTCCGAGACGCTCGATCGGTGGAATAAATAAAATTCGGAATGCGTGTGAAATAAGTGCGGTTGTGAATGTGGTGAAGTGCAGTCTTGGAGGAATTAGATTAGAAGGAGACGACCAAGCTGCCAAATTTTGAAGCTGAAAATGACCGCCCGTCAATCGTCCAGTGCGGCCATCCACCATCTTGCGTATGGAAGAAAACCACGAAATCCCTATTGTTTTATGTACACCATACAGATAATATTTATATGAAATCTATATCATATGTTATTTTACTTACGTTTGTTTTTAGGCAACATTTAAATTAACTCCAGGTGTGGTTGAATGAGAAAAATCTAGCAGAATAAACACTGCACAATGAAATATTGACATCTGTAGCTGTTAACTGCGTAAAACCCCTGGCCACAAAGGTATATGTGCTCATTAAGGAATTCTTCTGCGAACGCGGCCGACACAGCTTTATGAGTTCAAAATAACTCTTTCAAGTCTCGAAAGAGTGAACATTATTAGTTGAAGTCCCTAATAAACAACAAAAATCTATTTTTGCTATTTAAATAATAACTTACAGAACTGTTTTGCAAATAGCCGTCTATACACCATTTGGAAAAAATTGAAGTTTTTATGACTCGTGGTAGTAATGAATAGTTACCCTCCCGCTTTCCTGAAGAAATTAACGCATAAATAGTTTCTGGTATTTTACGTAACCACAGGAAAGCAACACAACAAACCAGCAGGAAACATTATTGACACCTTGCAATGTGACAATGATTAACTCGAAATGTTCAAAGGTGTAATACAGGAGTTCAAAATTGGAACCTGTTCAAGATTTTCTCTATGAGCACTTTACTAAATTTTGCGGTATCATTGATTGGTCACTTGCACACTTGAAATTAGTTTTTTCATTCTAGAAGATATTTCAAATATCAAAAGCATACAGATTATATTAGACATAATATCGAACTAGCGAAAACGGGTTAGTCACTTTATATTTATTACTAAACGTTTGACAGACTCCATATGTCCGCCCAACCGCAAGGGAATCTAAATAGCTCTATAGCTGTATTTTTTACATTTCTTGACTGCCATAAATTACAATTTACCTCTTGAACGATGTAAACATACTAACATACTGGATACATACGTTTATAACAGTGCTTCTAAGATTCAGAAAGCGTTAAGTGTTAAATATGTTCCAGTATTCATTTCGAAAAGATTGTTACAATTTAGTTTTTCATTTAGCTGGTCTGTGACATGCAAGGGCGCCGATCCCGGGGGGGGGCCTTTGGAGGCCCTGGCCAACCCAAAGTTGAAGTGGGCCCCCCTAATGGGGAGCCCAAATGATAAGGTGAAGTCGGTTCTCCTATTTCTACAGTACATGGTCATTCGCTTTCCCCTTCTACTAAGCTTATCTCCCCTTGGAAAATCTATTTCAATGATAAATTCCTCCCTGAAACTTGTGTGCTACACTTCTTATATAAATTACATCACTTATAATATCCCCCTCGACTGGCTAAAGGAGTTAATTCGTGCATTGCTTGTGTTGTTTCTGGAGTTTCATGCATAACATCGATAAAAACCATTTAGTAAAAAATGAAAAGAAGAAATGAAAACGTATTTTCTGTGGTTTATCTATCAGAACGCCAAGATCGGGAAGATAGGGTAAAAAATGACCCATACAGTCAAAATATTATTTTTGTCCATTAGTCATTAAATGGAAGAGTGAAATTCTGTGTACTCCGCATACTCTCAGCAATGTAATCGCTTCATTTGCAAGGATCAGAATACAACAGATACGGTGTGCTTTACATGTGCTACTTGAAAAAATAAAATAAAATAAATAAATATAATACAATGCAATAAATACAATACAATGCAGTAAATACAATACAATGAATACACCCATACTCTAAAATACCTTAATTTTGAACAAGTATTTTATTTCATACGAGAAATATATATGGGTCTAGAATGACTCATCTTGGCCTTCAGTGAGATGAAATTATCTTGATGATCCGAGGGTTAAGGATCATTCATCGTGATTTTGTCATATACTCGTACAAACATAATTTAAGAAAAAGAAATATATACAAGAAAAATAAGCGACAAGAAGAACTCACACAAAAGTAGGAGTAGACTTGCACTTGGAAATGTATTCTTCAAACTTTTGTTTGGATGCAATTATTGTCTGCCGTAATTTTGAGTTTCTAATACAACTTATAGATAGGGAAACTATATACAGCGGGAAAAAAGTATTTGGACAAGTTCGACAAAGAGGAAATCAGACTATCACACGTAAAACATAGACCATTTCGAAATCTCTTGTCCTTTTATGATAATTTGGATACCTTAGATAGAATACTTAAGAAATAACTACCAGTCGATACACCTGGAAGGTAACAGGCAACGAAAGAGTGACGACTACGTACATTCATCGCAAAAAGCAGTATTTGGAGAACCCAATACTACTCTCGAAATAAATGTTCTAGGTATCCTTTTGTGTACAAGAGCAGTCTACTTAGTGTCTTGAAGCAATCCACACGGTGTCAGGAAAGCCAAGCTTGTTGAAAAGTCATGCTTTACCGTTGGATACATCATAAAGCAACGTAAACAGAGCAATTATTGCTGAATAGAATCCGTTCTGAGCAACCAAGAAAACTAACTGCCCGGAATGAAACCTACATTCTTCATTCTGTGAACAATACTCATAGAATTAGTGCTAAAGATTTGGCTACTTCACTCGCCTAGAATACGTAAGTTAATGTTAGTAATTCATTGAACAACCCAAAATTCTATGAAACAATTGGGATTTAGAAGATGTGTATCCAGAGTATGAATACTGGCCACTCTATAATTACACAAACCCAAATCTTAACAGATCCTCCAACATTTTTATCAGTTAAAACAATGTTCTGCTTTCTGAAAGACTCATTGTTCTTTCGCCACACGTCCTGATATCCATCATTACAATACAAGTTTATCTTAGTCTCATCCTAGAAAAACAATAAAGATTTTCCAAAATTCCAGGCACTCACATTGATATTTCTTGAAAAATTAGTATGTCTTCTTTCTGCTTTGTTCTGATATGTATGTTTTGTTTCTGATTACACATCTTCTGAATCCCAATTTTTTTGTTCACATCTATACATTTGTAACATTAACGTGCATATCCTAGGCAAGTGAAGTAACCGAATCATTAGCACTAATTCTTTGAATTTTGTTCACAGAATGAAGAATGTATGTTTCATTCCGGGCAGTTAGATTCCTTTGTTGACCAGAACGAATCCCCAATAATTATTCTGTTTTATGTTTCTTTATGATGTATCTAATAGTAGAGCATGACTTTCCAACAAGCTTGGCTATGTCTCAGTACCTTCCGCACGTAATTTGAAACTAAAGTGATCAGTTCCAATGTTGTTCAACTCACTTTGTTCCCCATGCTGCTTCTTTATGCCTGACACGGTGTGGATTGCTTCAATACACCACGCAGAGTGCTTCTGTACATAATAAGGTACCTAAAACATTTCTTTCGAGAGTAGTATGGGGTTGTCCAAATACATCTTTGCGATGAATTTACCTAGTTGTCACTTTTTTGTTGCCTGTTACCTTAAAGGTGTATCGAGTAGTAGTTATTTCTATACCATTCTATCTAAGGTATCCAAATTATCATAAAAGGGCAAGAGATTTCGAAATGGGCCATGTTTTGCGTGTGATAATTCTTCTTTTTCTCGTTGTTGAACTTCTCCAAATATTTTTTTCTCACTGTAGGTGAGACAGAATCTTCTTGAACCATGCCTGCTGAGATCGAGAACCGAGAATTAAAAAAAAAAATATTTGTCCAATAAAGCAGTAGCGCAGCGGGAGGGTGAACCGGACAGAAAGAGAACCACATTTGGGAAAGCTGAATAACTCTACTGCATAGACTAATATCAGTTTCTGTTATTTACTAAGTTTATTTTCTAGTAACAGCAGAATCATTGTTCTGATTAATTAGAACATAATATGCTTTAGTGAATTTTTTTAACGTTATAGAAACAGTTAAATTCTGTAATAGCTGGGCCTCGGGAAGCCTTCATAATGACTATATGTATACTATTATATGTGTTTTATTTTAATGAATTTACAATATTTGGCAAAATCTGAATTGGATTTGTATCATATGTGCCTTCTTAGTCCTCCCCTGAAAAAAAAATTTGAATGCCCCCCCCCCCCCAAAGTTACAGAGAAAATAGCGCCCTTGATGACGTGCGAAGCTACATGGTGACCGTATCAGTAATGGACCAGTCGCCAGTGGTTGACTAATAAGGGAGACAACCAGTAATAATAGTTTATATTGGATATAGTACTAAACACAATACGTTTTATACTTCCATAAGGTTTAATAGTGTAGTCCCCAAATGCTGTGCAATCGGGAAATACAGTACCCCCAAAATCAAATAATGAGTGTAAAGGGCCTCTGGAAGAGAGCAGAGCGCACAATAAGAGGACAGAAGTATAAGTAATACAAGATATCCGTGCATATCAAGTAGAAGGTACAGTGAAATAATTAATTCAAGGAACAACCTACAGTAAACAGAATCAATTATCTACACTGCAACAACCGTAGTTCACAATTGGCTACTACAACTAGTCAACTACTGGTGAAACAAAACCTTCAGCAATATATTTGTCTGTTATCGTGTTAAATGAAATAAATGCGAGCTGCTTTTTTTTACTTATTCTGTATAGTCTTAGGTTTTGTATCGTATATTTGTTCTATTATATAAACGTCAGTTCTTGCTTAGAGTTGAAATTTTCCTTATTTGGTCAAACATTGATAGGGTCACCCTATAAATCACAATATTGAATTGTAATCACATTTGATTTACACGTGAAGGTTTGGTATTATGGTTAAAGTATACAAACATACACATATTATTTGTCAGTGTTTATAAAATATTGTATAGCTCAACATAAAGAGTAACCAAAACTTCCAGTGAACACCGAAAGCTGCATAACGAAAAACAATTCCCCAAAGTGCATGAAATATAATGAATACTACTGACATTTCCTTTAGTCAGTTTTCTTGTAATTATTTAAAATCTATGATAAATATTAGAACAGTAATCCTTCTCTTTAAATTCTCGAATTAACATATTGACGGCATAATGAAAACCATAGAAAAACACTTTTAATTGTCTCCATGCCATCAATTTATATCAACACTTTATATTTCGACAGAAGTTTTCTCTAACACTCACCTGTGAAATGTGACATTGGGACCCTTCTTATTGTGTCTGTTTATGCATCCAAAAGCGACACAACTCATTACCATTTTAAGAATCACAGCAAAGCACAAAGAATGAACTGATTATTTGCATGTCTGTAAATGCAATACTTTAATTTTATTTCATACGCAATATGGCGGACCGTGATACATACAACCGGGGCGGCGGCCTTTTCTGCTTCAATTTATTTTCGAAGTAGGGGTACGTTTGGGCGTCTCCTTCTATTTTAATTCCTCCATGAGTGCAGTGTGGAAATGTGGAAGAGGTTGAGAAGAGGAGATGTGTCCCAGGAGGGCCCCGATCTGAGGATCTGGAGGATATGTTCCAGTCGCCGGGATCCAGCTCGTCTGAAGAAGACCCCTCCCCGCTAGTTTAAATGTGACAGTGATTGAGATAGAATTAGCTTAGGACTAGGTTTGTTAGAATAGATTAGTAGTAGGATAGGAAAAGAGGTTAGAAATAGCGATAAATAGTTTAAAGAAATAGGGATATACTACTGGGATTTTTCTGATGTGAAATTTTATATTACAATACTCTTATTGTATATACATTGGTAGGATAGTAATACTATATATATATATATAATACACAGCCATATTCAATCCACTACTGGATGAGGCCTCTCCCGGAGGGAGAAGGTGGTCTACTGCTCCCACGCTGACCAGACGTGTTGGGAGAGGATATATATATATATATATATATAAGGGATTCAGCTGTAAATAAAAATATGAATATAGAGGATAGTAATGTTTTAAAAACCATATAAACTAGAAAGAAATGCAATAGCGAAAATAGTTAGCTAGTGTAATGAATAAAAACGATAAGAAATAAACTAAAATAATAAATAAAATATTAAACAATATCTGGTGGTGTGTGACTGTTAAATGTGTAACTGAAAGGATAAAAGGGAAAGGGGAATAAACAATAATAAAAACAGATGTAATAAAGTAAAAAAACGCACTAAATAAATGAATTAATGTAAATAAACAATGCAGCAAACTCAAGTCAAATCAAAGTAAACAATGTACAAATACAAATAAAAATAGAGAAAAAATATCCCCCCCCCAAACCGCGGGAAAAGGGCCTAGGTTTGTCTCCGGGAACTGAGCCAAGAACAAAAATCCCTACTTTTCTATTCTTTTTAGTAATATTGGAAATTATAAATGCGCAAAGGTCCTTCTTTCTCCGTGCCTCGACGCCGAGTCGGAGAGATAAACTGGGGATTGGCCTGCTCCAGTCCTGTGGAGAATCCGTTTCAGATTCGCTGTGTCCATCAGGCGCGCGAAGCAGGGCTGAGCAAATAATGCTAAGAGGTAGGGGTGGTAGAGGGCCCTCTAAATTAAAAACAATACAAAGGAAGAGAGTATCAAGCAAGCTGGTGTGAACAAGAAGGGGCGGTCTCCGGGTCCCACATTACAATGAAATAAACGATGAATATTAAATTATCTTAAAATTTCTATTGATAAAATGACATCAAGGCATGTGTTATACCTGGAAAACCATAAAACTTCAAATATCAAATGGCTATTATTTTTTGAAATATACGAAAAATAGTAAACATTTTCATTTTTTTACACGCTTTATATTAACTTACTCTATAATCACCTCTGGTACAAATCTTGTAATTGATTTTTAACTCACTTCCCATCATCCGATTTCTTTGAAATTTTGTAAACTAGATATACGACACAATAATCCACTTAACTGTAATTAATTAATTAATAACATAATTTCAAATTATCCTTAAATGCACTCAACACCGCATCTATTGTGTGAAGTTGGGGTTGCCTATCTCGCAGGGAGTTTAATATTCATCTATTATACATAAAATATTAATTAAAAAAGAATTTTAAAAAATATGTTTTTTTTAAGATGGACTAAAAAGTAAAAAATAATAAATTGAATTAATGTTATGAATCGAAAAATAAAAGCGTGGGTGCTCTTGCTTACCTTGATCATAAAATCATAATATCTAAGAGCACCCACGCTTTTACTTTCCGATTCACAAGATTAATTCAATTTATTATTTTTAACTGTTTAGTCCATCTTAAAAAGGCGTGTTTTAAAATCCTTTTTTAATCAATTTTATGGTGAATTTTAGGGCGTGTGCGCGATCGGAAGATGTCTGATTTTAACTATTTTTGGTTTCCTTTCTTGTCAGTATTAGTTGCAACTTTTCCACACTATAGCACGTCTAAATATAAAGGTAGTTATTTTTCTTAGACACTTACGAAATAAACCTAATATTTATCATTTTTCGAAATATTAATATGTTATGCGCGATCGGAAGATGTTAACCGATTTTCAAAATCTTTTTCCATCTTCGTTATCAATGGAAATGGTCACTTTTCCGAACCATAGCGCCTCGTAATTAACTACGGTATTTAAATATTTTTTAGAACCACCCTATTTTGTAGTGAGATCACATCCAGCTTCTTGTGCTTTGTTACTTCTTTCGAAGGAGAAAAACATGAGTCGACCAACAAAAACACTAAAGCAGAGTGAAGTATTGTCATTTGGTGGGGAAGACGATTCGGGTGAACTTTCTAGTGATGGAGAATATGTGCAGAAACCGAACGATCAACCTCCTTGTTGTACGGAAGAAGAGACAAAACGAGATAAACGAGACGAGGCGAGACAGAACCTTCGAGAAGAGACAAGCACATTATTTCGAGACGAGACACGCATTGCACTAGACGAGACGAGATAGTTTCGTCTCGTGGCAAAACAAACACACTTAAAACTTACTAAAGATACGTTATGAAAATCTGTTCGGTCATCCGTCTGCTGGTTATAGCAGATGAAATGTGAAGGGTTATAATTAACCAAATTAAATCTTGCAAATACGTACTTGAATATGGTAGTCCATGTGCATCTTGTTGGAAGAGTTAGAAGCAAAACTCTAGTTTATAATAATAATACATAGTTTTAAAGTTTCAAGTTTCAAAAACGGTTACTGAAAAAGTTGTAGTCGTTTGGCTATGGATTTCTATGACAGTCGTCAGTTACTTCGAATAGGCTTAAAGTACTGAGGGTTCTTTACGAATAAAATAAGAATTAATGGACTTTACATACTCACCCATTGCCTCTTGAAAATATCAAAAGTTCAGCGCATTTTTCGGTATCCTCTGTCACATTCACTCTCTCCTTCTGTAGAAACAAAATATTTACATTAATGTAATTGTCTCAGACATTTCTTGGTGTAATGCTTGATACCGTTTACGTCACTGGTTAATACAGCTATTCTTCTTATACGAGAGGGTACTCAAAAATAACTGGATCATCAACCTGCGCTCGTGCTTGTTGTAGTTACAGATCGTGTCCCTAGACATTGTTAGCTTGAGGTTTCCCACGGCAGTCTGTCAAGTGGCGTCAGTCTATCTGGAGTTGTTCGTCCTTCGTGTTACTTCGTTCCTATTCAGAGCGTCCTGCTATTTTTATGAACTTGACTGTTCCCACGGGCTTGGTACTTGTTTTGTTCCTGGATCGGGTTTATAGCACCAAGACTCGCTCTCAGTTAAGATGTTACCAAGGAAGTGTGGGTCGTTATGCAGTTCATGCATTAAGTCACAGCCAATCTCCCACACAGCACAGTACGTCCATGCGAAGTATAAAACTGGTACCGAAACGTCTAATTTACGTGCAAATCGAAGAATGAATATCCAAAGAAAATTCATGGAGATCCAAAACTGGATATCCCAAAGAGGTCCAAGTTTCGACAGCCAATGGACGTCGATAAAACGTCGAAATATGAAGATCCCAAAGAGATTCATGTTTGGACATCCAGTGGACATCCAAAAGCTAGACATCCCAAGGAGATCCAAGTAGTGACATCCAATGGGCTACATAACACGTCCAAAAGTAGATATCCAAAAGAGATCCATATTTGGGCATCCAATGGACGCTGAAAACACGTCCGAAAATGGACGCCCAAAACTACAGTCAGTCATTCTGCCAGCCCCTTCCCCTGTGGAAGGAGTTGTTGAATTAGAATTTTATTTATGGCCTTTAAGAACCTAAGGCTCAGGTCAAGATAGTGGAGGGGAAAGGATTCATGAAGCTGTCGGTCAGGGTGCATGTTGAAATTGCCATCTTGGCATTTGATTGGTGTGGCTGAGGGAAAACTCTGAGAAACTTCAGTCAGGACGGTAGGCAGCTGGGAATCGAACCCACGACCTTTCTAATGCTAAGCCAAAGCTCTACCACTGAGCTACGGTGGCTCGATCTAGAGAAGGTTATCACACGATCTAGAATTTGTTAACTATTCCTCAACACCGAATGTTTAATTTATGGTCTTTAGACGTTTTTGTCTCAGGCCGTTATACTATTGGAAAGACCGTACTTGTCTATAATCGTACCTCATATGGACATCCGCTGGAAATCTTATGATAAAATTCGTTCTCAGCTACCATGACAGTCGTTTTTTTTTTTAGAATGCTTGTCAACACCCTTGCGATGATCTTCATTAATGGCCTGTAGCACTTTTTCATGTTTTTCTCATTTTGTGCTTGTCGAAGGACGACCAGGTCATGGAAGGTCTTCAGTTGCCATGCCACTCATTTTCAAGCTGGGGAAACCACTTGTCAACTACTAATGTTTTGCAATGCACCATTCTTAAAGGCTTGCCGCCGAAGCATATCAACGGTCTCCGCTGCACTTTTACACAGAGAAAACAAACATTTCGCAAAAAAACTCTTTCTTCCTTGTGGTCGAACATTACAAAAATAGAAGAACGCTGCGAGTAAGAACATGGAAAAACAAACATCAATGTGTAAAAACAACTCGCCGGTGCGCAGTGTTGCCATTCTGCTTATTTTCAGGTACACCCTCGTATATTCAGATTTTCATATACAGAGCATGTAAGTGATATCCTGTGTACCTGCATTCATATGTAAAATTATTTAAGTTAAATGAACAAGACGAGAAATCCTGTTAGTACTGTACACTTCAGAAGACTTTTCAAAGATAACTCATTATAGAATTTCACTATTATGTACTATAAGAATAAACTGCAAAAAATTATACACTACCATTACAAATTAGACCACAGAAATTTACTACAAGGAACAATGCTAACTCATCTAACTAACTTCACCTGAATTACCGCATAAAAGCTACACATATATATTTTAACAACCCAACAGAGAAGGCACTAGCATATATTGAATTTGCATCTAGTTTGGACCTTGGTTGGTATGGAAAACAACTGTTTCCGAGGGTGTCGACAACTGAGGGGAACTCAAGGTCATAGAAAACTCGCTTACTAAATTTGGTAAAACAATAATTATTTTTAATTATAGGAAATAGAAATTAACTATCATGAATATCCTCACACAAAACTCCATATATTTAATAATTTTTGACGGAAAATGATTTTGTCAGGAACACCCCAACCACCTATCTTTTCAAGTATTTTTTCATTTATCAGTATTATTATTATTTTTATTAACAATACCTAAAAATTATAATTTTTTCCCACATTGGAATAATAATGCCTAAAACAGTCCAACTACCGTATTTTTAAGGAGGCTGTCGTACGCCATGCTAGTTTACCAAGAGGCTAGGTTATGCAAGGTTAAGCATAAAATTTTTTTTTCTTGAAAACAAAGAGTTTACAACACTGTTCTGTGCTTCGCATATGACTAGGGTTGCTAATCGTCCGGCTTTTACTGGACATGTCCGGTTTTTTAATTTTTAAGAAATGTTCGGCCGTCATTTGTCTTTTTCTCAAAAAAAAAAAAAAAAAATCCGGCATTTTTAAAATAAAGTGAACAAGACATTACTAGACCTAAATTTGCATTGTTTTTGTTATTTACGGTAAACATTATGGTCACGGGCGGTAATTTGTAGCTATTTATGAACTACTAGGGTGCGTAGAAGGTAGTACTGTCAACTAATTTTGTCTCCGTTCGCAAAATTACAAAATGTACAAGTAATTGGCAAGAACTAGTACATCAGCAAGTAATATTTTTTCTTAAGCCTATTTAAAACTTTCACCACTAGATAAAAAGGTACATAACGAACGTGACTCTGCAAAGAAAAAGTGTTAGTTGCTGCAAATTCATTGTGTCTGGCGTTCTTTCATAAAGTCTGGGTTCTTTCGTAGATATGTTCTGCATTTGACAATTTTCAATTGGTAACGCTACATTTGCAATTGCTTGTATTTGCAATTGTAAGGAGTCGATCTTGGATTCCAGGTTGCAAACACGGGAACGAAGCGGAATCCGACCCGACCTATGAACGTTTTTCTTGTTTCGATGTCAGGATTCACCTCACAAAGTTTGTAACCATCTTTTCTTTACACAATGTATATTAATGCCTAAAGAACTCTATTACGTTAAAGAATGCTTAAGATATTCTTTTTAAGCTAAAATTGTACTTTTTATTCATGTTCACTGCAGTATTGGGTATGCTAGTCGGAGTAAAATTTTGTTTTCTCGATTAGGACGAAGTTTGCTGTTGTAACGGTTCAGGTGCTGTGTCCGAACACGAGTAGCCGTATACTACTATAATGGGTTAGGACAAGAAGGTTTTCAATACAAATGCTGCTGGAAACCAATACTATAGCTCTATTCCGGCGAATAGAATGACTTCTGTAGTGGGTGTGTGTGCCAACCTGAACGGTCGTAATCTCCCGTTGAAGGTTAGGGATGTTTGAAGTATATCAATATTTCCTGATTCCGTTGAATGTAAAGGGTAGTAGGTAAGAGATCGACCCACCAACAAGCGAGTCTTTCGTCAAGAGGAAATTATTATCTCGTTCACAAGAGATCCTCTCGTGTTGAACAGGATCTAGCTCCTGGGGGATTGCCTCCCCGTACAAGAAACAAGTTATTAAGAGAATACCTCGCCAATACACTTTTTCAGCCTCTCGTCCAATTCAAGAGATTTCAAGAATCTCTCGTATTCGTCAAGAGATGATATATATCTCGTGCTGTCAAGGGAAAATAATAATTCCCTCGATGGGTGAAGTGTAATCATTAATTAAATAAGCAACAACTTATTGACTTGTGTACACTTTATGTGCTTATTGTGCTTTGTTATGATCTACACTGCATAACCTGCACTGCCAGGTTATGTTTGTGTATAGAATAAACTATTACACACATTGATTTTTTTTGGTTAATTATACATAAACGACATTTAGCCCTTTGTTATCATAATTCGACAATTATTAAATCATTAGAACACTTTGTTTTAAGATAAAGTATTAACATTAATTAAAATAACCTAAAACACTACGCAAGTTGACGATGTCGCGCGCCATCTTCGGGGTACTTGAGCAATAATTAATACTACACAGTCCTATAACCTTGCCCGGTGGCCGCCACATGTGGCTCCCGAACGGGTCCGAACTCAAACCGTTCTATATTACCCAGGCCACACGCTCATTATACAGCAGTTCGCAAGGCACAACATCTATGCTGCATAATTGAACACTAATCATAAAAATAGCCTCTGCTGAGGCCACACACTCCTGATAAAGGTGAAGCACATGTCCTCTTATTCGTTCTTTATATCACACTCGCACCTTCAATATAATATATTACAATTATATACATTATATACATGTTCTGTCAAGATATATTCCTTCACTATCGTTAGTGCTTCAAAGATATAAGTGGTCTTCATCCTTTGTGAGTTCCGTCACCATCTTCCTCAAATCTTCACGCACGCAATTATGTGCCAATTCCAACCATAACATCTTGATTTTATCCGTGGGACACCATAGCTTACAATTCGTGGTCGATTGATTTGCAACTATTTTACCACTCGCAGGATCTACCAAGGATACTACATTTTCACTCAGGTTTTTCACACAGAGATACGGGTCGGTATATAGAGCGGATAGGTTTTTGGTGTGCTGTTACAGGCGTCACTTAAGCCATAATTTCTAAGGAATACTAGGTTTCCCTTCTTGATAATCCTTTGGTTGTTCTCGACGCTGTTGTATTTATTATTCCTCTTCTTCCTTTTCGACCAACTGGGTCTCCTCCGTTTCCTTCTCCGGAATACTTCCTCTCCTTGCTGGGATCTTTTCAACATTGTGGTCACGCTATATTTCTTCCTTACTTCCACCATAACCTCTCTAGATTTGGCAATCTCCGTTGCGTTTTCTTCAATCGTCTGATATATTCATAGTATAAAGTTTTCAAATCAGATTTCGATTCCCTCATGAACTTTTTCAGATATTCTTAATCACAAGAACAACTTTGCTTTGATCTTTCCATACCAGATTTCTCATGTATCATAACCTCTTCGTCACACTCACATGTACTATTTTGGGGGCCCACCTTACTATCCCTGTTTCTTTGCATCCTTTGCACAAGCCGAGCTGTGCACTTCCAAGGGGTGCATCACGAACATATTTGTTCTTCTCGCCTTGGGGAAGGCGTGTCCCTAGAGATTCTTGGATTGCCAGAGTTCCGGCATTCGAAGAAGCTCCTATGTTCCTTCTGTCAGAGACATCAGGTGTTGCGGGACGGACTTTGGACCAGACGTCTAGAATGTTCTCCGGGACTAAGTTCTCTGAATGCAACTTACTTGTTTGGGGGAATTCCCTACCTAATATATTCTTTATTAACATATAACACATAAACATATATTACAAATATTAGTACAATACATTGACTAACACATTGACAACACATAGACAAGACGAACATAGACTTGATTAGCTTCTTCTTTTGGCCTCTTCTTCTAACCTGCAACAGAGTAGAAAAGAACAAGGATAGGTGCGCGTGAATTAGGTGGTGCGTTCCCGAAAGTTTTTGTCTCCTTCCTTTCTTTTTGATTGGTGGTCTCCTCGTCACTATGTTCCCTGTCTCACTTTTGCACTCGGTTAGTTATTCCTCTTATTTCGCTGTATTCTATTTTCAGTTCTTCACACTCATCTACTCACACTTACACCGTGGCTTATTTTTGATTTGTTCGCTTTCATTTCTGGCTTCCAGAAAATTAGCGTTTTTCCACTAAGTATATACGCTCATCACTTCATACCACACTTCCAATTTCTTCCACCACCGCACTTACACTAACTCACAGACACTTAGCGTCTCCTGGGACGGAGTTGCGCCTTAAGGCACAGAATTTCCCCACTGGGTTCCAGCGGAATATTTAATCTCCATTTCACCACTTCGTTTTTGGTTTATATATTAATTATGTGTCTCTATAGTTTTATGGTCTATTTGTACGCGGCTATCCGTTTATTGACCGAAAATCCCCACATCTTAATTGTCTTATTATTCTTGTTGTTTTCATGTGGGGCGGTCCACGCCGTTAAGGAATATCCTCTTGTAGTAGTTTGATACTTTATGAGTTAACTCCCTGAGGGCTGTCACCAGTTCCGGATTTCGCAGAACCTTTGTGACGGGTGTCTCCAGAACGAACTCTCTTCGCGAACTAAGTTTTCTGTTTCTCTACATCTCAGTACTACGTGTTCTGGCTTGGCCACCAACCCGCATACATGGCACATATTATTTTCTATTTTCATTTCGTAGAGTTTCTGCCGCTCAAGTAATGCGGCATAAGGCCTCCACTAGTCTCCAGTTCCATGCCCATTCTCTCCTCAATATATGGAAAGAAAACAAAAAGTCTTCTTCCCTTTCCGTCTCCTCCCATCATTCCTGCCATGCATTGACTATTATGGAATTGATTTCTGATCTATTCTCTGCTTCTTGGTGCAGTATTTTGGATACTCGTTCTTGGTTTCCTTTCTTGAGCCAATACATGGCACCCAGTTTCTTCACCTGAAGATGCATTGGCCGGACAGCCGACGCCAGCTAAAGAGCCTGTACCAGTGTTGTTCTATATGCGCCAGACAGCCGCAGCAGTAGTTGTCTTTGTGAGTTGTCAATTATTAGTCTTTGTCAAATATCGTCCATCCTGTGGCTCCAGACGCTACAATCGATCTTACAATAACATCGTGGTACGTTCGTATTACTTTAATTGGAAATTTAAGGTCTTTTTTGCGATGTTTACAAATTTATGTGAAACTTTGATTGCTTTGCTTTTGATTATAGTTGCGTGTCCTCTAAACTTACGTTTTTCGTCTTACGTCATGCCTAGGTATTTTGTGTGTCTTTCCCTTTTTATCGTTTTATCATTCATTTTTATAGTTGGTCCCTTATTGAAATTAAGATTTGCGTTGAATAACACAATTTGTTTTTTTCTGATGATATTGTTAACTTATTCTCTTTGCACCACGATGTTATTTTGTCTATTACTTCATTTGCTTTATTTTGAAGGTCCAGTCGGCTGTTACCCTTAATCACGACCGCCAAGTCGTCGGCCTATTCCACCACTCTTTCCACCTGCCGCATTCCATCCAATATTTCCAGGCACGGTTGGAAGGCCAAGTCCCAGAAAACCGGGCCTAGTACTGAGCCTTGCGATCAACCTTTTGTTGGCATGTTAGCCACAACGCCGTCCGCCGTCTTTACTTCTATTAATCTATTTGTAAAGTAGTGTTTACAACTTTCCACAATTTCCTATGCATCTCGATTTTCTTTCATTCCCTTAGCAATGAAGGCCACCACAAATTATCGAAGGCCCTCCATAATGTCAACGAATATACCAATTGTGCATTTACAATTATCTTCTTTTAGCTGATATATGCTGTAACATAGTTCGTTTATAGCGTCTTCCGTAGATATTTTAAGATGGAAACCGTATTGTTTCTTACAGGTTGATAGGTCTTTTCTTTTTTTTTTTAATTTTTTGTGCAAATATTCTTTCAAAGTTTTTACTTATTGTGCTCAATAAGCAAATGGATCTGTAGGACTTGGGATTACGTTTATCTTTGTCATCACCTTTTAGTAGGATTATTAAACTTGCTTAATTCCAGGTTTCTGGTAACACTTCTTGATTTATGCATTCGTTGAAAAGCCTAGTTATGTATGGAGTCCATATATCTTAATTAATTTTGAATATTTAATTTTTTATCTGATCTGGGTCCGGTGCCTTCCTTGGTTTTAGGCTTCTTAGGATTGCTGCCACTTGATCGTTTGTAACTGTTAGATCTTCTGAGTTTTATTTTTCATTGTTGGTACATTGTTAGCGTCATTTATGATTCTTCTATTTTCTTCGTTATCATCCTGAATACGATCGTCGGGAAAAAAAATCATACTGAAGTTCGATTGTATTTTTCCGGTTCATTGTATATTGACCTCGATTATCTTTTAGTGCTTTTAGTGCATCTTTAGGCTTTATCTTAGACATAATTATCTTGTAGGGCGTACTTACATTGTACTATGTTCGTTTACTTCCCAAGTCGTCAATTGATTCAAATGTCGTCTTCCTATTTTCCCAAGGACACCCAGGAACTGATATTTCTTCGCCACCATTCCTAATGACTATCTTGTCTGACCCATAGTAGCACGATACATAGACAGACAATTTCGCCCTAACAGTATAGGGTGATTTAATCCTTGGACTATATTCACTGGGGTAAGTACATACATCTTTCCCACTACTAAGGGTAATACCACACTTTTCACCTCGCCTTTCTTCCTCGTACAGGAATAATCTATTAGGATTATATTTTTGGCGGGTTTCAAAGTCGGGTGTGATACCGTGGAATTGATTTGTTTCCATGTATCTACAGAACATAGCGATGTCTCTGCACCACTGTCCAACACTGCTATTTTACTATTTATTATTAAGTGTTTAAGAAAAGTATGCATTAAAAAGATTTTTATTATTTTTTCGAGTTATTTCGATGTTCGGATATATTTGCTCAAGCTAATGCTTTGTTAGCCAAATCCTAAAGTGTTCTGCAACCAGTCAAACCCACTATCGGTACTGGCTAGTATTTATTTTAGGATAAAGAAGTCCATATTAAAAATATATTAAAATCTGCTATTAAAATATATAAATATAAAGAAATATATGACACTAACAATGGAATATTGTATTGTCACCCAACTTACGTCGCTATGCAAAATTTCATCATTCTATGACGTCGGCAAAGGAGTGCAATTAACGTTGCAATATTTGAGGACACCACGAACCATTTTGAATTGAAGAAAAGAATGTAAAATAATGACCACCTTCCTGGGAATCGAACACAGGTATTTTGACGAGCAATCCACCACATTTTCCAACACACCAATCTGCCAATCTAAAATGGGTTGGTTTTGCACGGTCTTTTATCCATACCTTTGTTCCAGATACGTATTACAGCAGTATGGTAGCATTAGGTAAGTGGGACACCAAAAGATGGCAGTGAGTACTATAGGGATTTATTACGATTTATTTGTTTCAGGTTACAGTTCTTCAACTGTGTAGATCTTTTATTCTCACTACTAATGGCTAGTACCTTAGCAATCTAGTAGACTATATGTTTTGAGTGCTTGCCCCTATTAAAGGATGCATGCAATATTTAAAACTGAAAGGAAATAATAAAATACCAAATATCTTGAAAACATGGTTATTTCTAAAATACACTGAGAATTACTTATGTTAAAGAATGCACTAACATTGCTATAAAAAATGTATAACCTTGATTAATTATTTCATTAAAATAAAGGCCTTTGGCATCATAACAACAATATTAGAATATAATTTAAGAGGATCATCAGTTCCTTTTACAACCCTACATCCTATTTGCATTCATATAATTGGTAAAAGTTCTAAATTGCTTTAAAACTATTTTCTATTTTGATGCAATTTTCTGAAAAGCCTGTAGTTTATGACTAGCGTCTCAACATAGAAAGTCCTATTTTTCGAAAGCCTCAAAAAACACGACATAATTGAATGGCCAATAAAAGAAAAAACTCGCGTGTATATATATACACACACACACATATATATATTTAAAAATCCGTCACCTTGGAACGAGAAGGTACTATGTCCATCCACTTTAACTACTTTAAAAAAGTAGTTTTAAAGTTTGAAGTTCCATTAAAAATCTGTAAAACTTCATTTCATTTCTAACATTTCTAGCCACTTGGCGGTCATTTTGTGAGATATTATTTTTGAGTGTGATGCCCTTAAGTACAAGGACTTTGACTGCAGTGTTAACTCCATTTTACAAAAAAAATTGGACATAGTACGTACTGGTTTCAAGGTGGCGATATTATAAATCACAGCCATATTCGATCCACTACTGGATAAGGCCTCTCCCCGGAGGAAGAGATTGATCTACTGCTCACACGCTGACCAGACGGGTTGGGAGAGGAGAGCCTCAGCTCTCACTGTGATGGCCACTATATTTTATCCGTAGCAGCTCTAACCACTAGACCAACACGGCGGTCATATATATATATATATATTATATAAAAATTTAGTCTTTAAAAATATATGTAAACACAACCACGCTAGAATTCAATCCGAGGGCTCCGGATTCCCACCAAACTGGGAATTCCCGAGCAGCTGCTTGTCAGTGTTGTTTATGGTTCAAGCAGTACTTCCTCTGCGTGAATGACCCCTCCTTAATAAGGTTATATAAGTTCCTTCCTAGTTTATGTCCTTAAGATAGATATGGATTGGCCATTACTAAAAGAAAATATATATATATATATTTAAATTTATTTCAGCATATCTAACCTTTTGTTTCGCTTTTATACTTACTTTCTTCTACATCACAAGCCATTATTTGTCTTTTTATGGCTTTTGCGTTTTTGTCATTCTCTAGAACTTTATCTAATTTAGTCATGTCTATGTGACCTTGGTCATTTTCCTGGGAAAAGAAAACAGTAGTTTAGAAAAGTCAATGCGTTATTGCAAGACCTTGATTAGTAGTGATGCATTAGAGCAGTGTTTTTTAACCTTTTAGTACTCACGGATCGGCAAACTATGGGGGAAAACTCTCAAGGACCGGAAAGATGCCAATAAGTTAAGAGATTTCTTTGACGTTTAAAGGATACAAGATTATAATTGTTTCCGAAAGGAAATGTAACCTTTAAATACGATTTCCAACCAGTATATAATTTCGGGGAACCGTACAGGTTCACCGAATGGCGGTTCAAAACCACTGCTCTCTTCACTATCTAATTTTTAATACAAGCGTTTGAAATACCATATTATAGTTACCACTAAACACGCTTATTCTTTAGAGCACACTTATCACATATACTTTTTTAAAAAGTTTTACAGATCAGTTTGAAGATTAGAACTTCCATTAAAAGTAAGGGAACTATGTTTTAAAAAATTATATATATAGTTGCCGTAGGCAGTTAGCGTCTATGAAAGCAATAAAATTAAACGATATGACGGAGGTAATACGAAAGTTGGAATTAATTTTTGACACCAGCGTAATGCGTGGAGATGATACTACATTGTAAACAAAAACGTAGGAACCGTGGCATGAAACGTCGTTTAGAACAAGAACGGCGAGTATCTTTAAGACGTGGACGTACTCAAATCGACTCGGAGAATACGGTGGGACTTGTATGTAATGATTGAGATGAAGTTATCAGGCAACGCTAACACTCATTTTTATATAGGATCTTTTTCATTTCATATTATCTATCGGTAGTTAGGCAGTCATTAATTATGTCCATCATGCAATTGTGAGCATTCTCCGTTTGTTTTATCAGAGGGTTCAGATTCCTCGTCCAGGCGTCATATATGACCGGGTAACCCATCCGTTCATATGGACAAATGCATGTGTGCAGATGAATTATTGCGAAAGTATGACCAGAGATGGTGCATGTGCATAAATTCTATATTTACCTGACTACGGCAAGTCATATATGTGTAAAATGTTTATGTATGTATTACTTAATGTTATGGAACGCATTTCATGTTATATTAAAAACTGGATGACAAGTTGTATATTTATTTGTTTGCAAACACTTTTGGGACAGAATAATGTCCCAATACAAGCCTAACTTTTTTTTTTGTTAAAACTAATTGTACTCAATTAAAGGACGAAACGAACTTTGGTCTGTGAAAGTTAATTTCTGTTTTCCTCTACTGAAATTTGAATAATTGACGTAAAACAAATAGCGCGGGAAACCCCACTTGGATTTAGCATTAATAAGTGGTTCTTGATTCTTACGCCTTTTCCTTGTCAGCCACTGTAGCAGTTCCTGAGGTGATAATTTCCCTTACGAGGCATTCCCACACAGTAGAGATTGTTAAGAATATACTGATGGTCGTTCTTGGTTCCATCGTGTGATTTCTACTGTAGTGTACTATCTTTTCCGCAGGGATTACTGCCGTGGTCGTAATTCAGTTGGAATCGAGAACGCCTTTGAAATATTCACACGTCACGACCGACGTAGTGTGTAGTATATGACCCAGGGAATATCGTCCGTTTTCCCCAGGAACAACGAACAATTAGAATCAAGTCCTCCCTCCGGGAGAGTCCTAATCCAGTAGTGGATTGAATATGCCTGTAAATTATATCAGTACAAAAGCCCGTTTGGGGTAAAAGGAAGAGTGACGCAAGAATTCTACTCACAAAAGAAGTGATATCTATTTTGCGAGTGACTTTCTTTGTGTCACTATGGCGAAAGTATTGCCTTTGTAATAAAATTAAGAGACAGTATCCTTCCGCCATAGTGACACAAAGAAAGTCACTCGCAAAATTGATATCACTTCTTTTGTGAGTAGAATTCTTGCGTCACTCTTCCTTTTGCCCCAAACGGGGTTTTGTACTGATATCACTTATTTTGTAAGGCTGCACTGTAAATACAACGCAGAAACCACATCTGCGAGGTTGCTTCGGTAGCCTGGTGGTTAAGGTGTCCATTACCTTAACTTACACAATTTTCTTTAAAAAAAACACTCGACCGGGATTTGAACCCGCGAACCCACGGGGCGGAGTCAAGAACGCTAATTATTAAGCTACCGAGGCTTCGCGCTTGCAGTGATGGAAACAGATATTTATTGGAAACGAACGGTGGTCTACAAGAACTCCTGTCTTGTAACAAAGAAAAGTATTTCCTGCTTCTAAACGTGATTTATAGCATTCTGAGTATATTGCAACAAGTCAGTAAATGTTGAATGATTTTGTTGAAGACTATTGCCGATAAAGCACAGTTTGTTTCGATTAAAGGACGAGGTGGATAACTGATAATGTGTACCATTTGTTTCTCATAGCAACAAGTGGCAGGATGCAATACCGCGCAAAACATGCATTTATATTCTTGACAGAAAGTACGTTTTAAATTACTCACCATAGGAACTTGGAGGTTAGATAAAATTAGGTACGGTCATGTATCTTTACATTTTTTTCCTTAACGTCATGCCCAGATGAGTGGAGCAGCGGCGGAGAGTGTTCTCCATACGGGCTCATATTTAAAAAGTGGCACGTGTCACTATGGTGAGAAGATACAAGATCGATTTTGCTCCATATCTCGAAAACCGTAACTCCTATCAAAATTCTACGCTTGGATTTATCCCCAATATCATGGGGGCCCGATCCCTAAAACCCCCGGTACCACCCATTTGACGGACATACCTTAAACACGGCTAAAACAAAAAGACACACAGAATGACGGACATACCTTTTTATCATTTGTGAAAATCTTGTGATTCGGTTAAAAAAGTCGTAACGTTTGAACCGCTCCACCGATTTTAATGTATGATACATCGTTTGAAACGTATTGAAGCGTAGAATTAGATCCAGTAAGTTTCGGCCGCCTATATGGTCTGGGGTCAGTGCTATCCTAAAAAATGTGAAATTTAAATTTTTTTTTCGAAGCGCCCTAGGGGGTCCCAAGGAGATCCTACCGATCCAATTTTTTTCCTGTGTCTTAGTATTGGAAAGAACTATCAAATGTAAGTTCAAGCATCAAAATCGAACTTATTCTTCGGTAGATCCGAAACTAACTAGTATCTGAGTGCCGCTAACTGCCGTTCTTCATGATATATGAAGAGATATTTGAAAAATGTACTTTTTTTTTTACTTTAACAATCTGGTAACCCTATGCACAGGAGTATTAGGGGTGTCCGAAAATGTAGGTTTTTAAAATATTAGAATGGACTCTGGCAACACTCGTGGTAGAGAGCGTCATTGGGGTGCGGGTGGGGGTTACCTCTGCCTACCTGACTATGCTATTTTCAATGAAAGAAATATGTCGAAACCGTTCACTTTTTCCATGTAATCAACGATTGACATTCAGAACTCACACTTTAAATTTCAGGGAAGAGGTATATGGTTTGGTTGGTACTAGGTGCAGAGCTATAGCTATATTCCATGGCATTCTACGGAGGTGATTGATTCCGAGAGTTGGGTAGTCTTTGACCTGTAGTTAAGAAATGACGTATTTTTCGCCATTCCTTCAGAGCATGTTGTGGCATGAGACTTGATTTTTGCCTTAGCTTTTTAGGCATACACCATATACTTAAAGCAGGACATAAAAATTCAGTAATTAATGACGTATAAATACATAAGAGTACTTACGAATTGTATATTCTTGCTCAAACAATTAACAAAGCACTGAAAATTAAAAAATAAAAAATAAATTTTGTGTTTGTTGTATTTAAAAATATACAATTCTAAATTGAAACAATAAAGAGCTGCGATTCTACTAAAAATCGCAAAGGCTCCAGCTCCTTGATAACATTCTCGCCATACAAGCATTAATTTTAATAAAATACCTCTGCTTATACACACCATTATTTGCTACTCTAGTTTGCCCTTCCCCATAGAGAAACCCATAATGTCATCTATTATGGAATGTAGATTAAGTAGCCGAGGGCAAGCCCCCTGGTCTCCCTCTTCTTAAGAAACTTATATCTGCATATACCCACAATTGTTCGCTATTATATTTCGTCTTTCCAGTTAGAGAAACGATTATTATCAACTATTAATAAATTTTCATGTAATTATACGGGAAGTGGGGGAGGGCAAGCCCCTGGCTCCTCCAACAACTTTCCTTTGTTCCTGCACGTACACTTTGTTTGACTACTTAAAAATTACATTTATTTCAAGTCTCTAGCATAATTAAAAAGCGAACTACAGCTACTACCATCTAGTGGTAGATCGGGAAACCAAATGATCTGGTTAGGAACATAGTACCCATTCCTATCCGGCAGATGGAACGTGAGTTACTTCACTAATCACGAGTTTATGGACACGGACACCATGAGCGGAAATAATAGCATTCTTTTGCTTTAGCTTTGCTATCAAGGAACATAAAACTGTCTAATTATGGAATATGCCTAGTTTTATTTTATAGATTCTCAGCCAAGAGACCTAACCTATATTTTCTGGAATTTAAATTTTATTTAAGACCTTTGAGCAACTTTAACTTAGGCCGTATGGATGATGATGAGAGAATTAGTGCATTGAAGAAAGTGGGAGGAAACTGGAGAACCCTGAAAAAACCAAGCACATGGGTTTACATTTGTTTTCTTGCTCTTCTTTCTTCCTAACCTACACATTCAATTGCTTCCCCCAGCCAATGTCTTAACCAGTTTCTGTTTGTCATTTATTGTCTGCAATATCGTTCGTACCTCTCCTATTCTTTTCAGCGCCACCTCATTCATTACGCATCTTCTGCACATAGCCCATTATTTTTTTCCCAATGTTCTCATTTCAAACGCTTCTAATTTTCTGTAGTCACTACGTCCTAAATCCATCTCTACCATAAAATACAATACTCTGCATAAAATATTTAATTAACCTCTTTCTTAATTTTTCACTCATCTGTACAAAATGTTTATTTAACCTCTTCCTTAAGACTTCATCCATCGATCCACATAAAAGAGTTTTCCTTGCTAATGAACGCCTTTTTAGGCGCTGCTATTCTCGCGTTTCTATCTATTTTCACAATGCATATTCTCATTCATAGTAATTATCAGATACTTGAAACTGGATACATGTTCTACTTTTCCCCTTTTTATTTTGATATTTGCTATGGTTCCATCCTTTCAATTATTATCTTTTTCGTTATCTTTACGTTTATTTTCATTCTATGTTCCCCACATATTTGCTTCAGCTGTTTTAACATCTACGTAAAATATTCTCTGCAAGGAAAGGTATATCATCTGGGAGCTCTAATGCATTTGATTATTCGTTCCCTGACTTACAACTTCCCCTTCGCTTTCGAAGAATATGTTTACCTTTTTCTCTGATTTACGTACAAGTTCCTTATAATTATTTGATCTTTCCATTGCACATCTTCATTCCTCAGTACTTGAATTAGTATTTTCCAGTTGATTCGATCGAATACCTTTTCAATTCAACAAATACTACGTAGCATGATGCATTTTACCTTTCTGCACGCATCTTCCTCCTATTATTTTGTAACAACCCCATGAGGAAACCAATAACCTTCGCTGTTCCTTTCGTTCTTAGGTATCAAAAACGGTTCATCTCCATTGACCATACTGTATAATCTTCAATTTAAAATTCGTAACTGAGTGCGGTACTGGACCGATGGTTCGAAATATATTTACATTTCATTGCGTTCGTCTTCCTTCTCAGTGGGATCATAATTCTTTCTGGAAAGTCGCTTGGTCATTCTCGTGAGCAATAAATTTCATTGCAGAGTCGAAGGAGTTCACTCTATACTCTCTTCAATGTTTTCTTTTTATCAATTCGATCGGCATAGTAGTCGAGTTGAGATTAAATTTTAATATAATTAATTCAAACAAATATAAATCTTGGTTCATGTTCATGTACATACCTGCTAGTTTAACTTACTAAAAATCTACACCTTTATTTTTGCGCCTTCGGCCGCCATATTAAAAAATGGCGTCCATTTGATGCCTTAAAGACAGTTTTTAACAATTACGCGAGAATGGTGCAACATTCGAAGAAAATGCATATGACATAAATTAACGAACATCAAATTTTAGACAATTTTGGCTCTCTTCATTTTTTTTATACGACCCGGCGTTTGGCTACAATACTCATGTTATTCCAATTTCCCCCTCATAATTTTACATTTCCTTGGGTCTTATTTTGTCGTCAACAATAATTATTCGGGAAATAGCTCGATCTACGAATGATTTGCCTTTATATAAACTTGTATTGTATACTAAACATTTTTTATCGAAAATTAAGCTCAAAGCATTTGTCGGGGGAGGTGGAGGGGGTTAAATGCTTGGGAGAAGTAATAATTTGCGATGTTTTTATCACTCCATCTACTTTCATCATAGCAGATGGGCTTTTGTAGACGGAGGGCTCCGAATGAACATTATAATAAAGACTGTCCCTTGTATGTGGGGACAGGCGGAGTAATAGATAGTGGTACTGAAGTGGAATAAAGATAGAGAGGATAAAAGTATCTTGAAAGAACAAATGGGAATGAAATATACCTGCTTTGAATTCTAAGTACGTATTTGGTAAATTGTAATTCCATACTTTTTCCGTTCTCTATGAGGAGTTCAGTTTATTTCAGATGTCATCTTCATCATCTCTTACGCAGTCCATTTCAAAACGTGATGAATTGTTACAATGTTTTGAATTGTAGTTTGTGCAAATGTCACTATATATTCTGCATTTACAGATTGTTGAGCATGGGTCAAGTCGAGAAGTTTGCAGTTACGCTTGACCATTTTAAGTAAGATTTCTGATGCTGTTGGTTAGTAGCCACAAGATGGAGCTTTCCAAGAACATTATCCCATCCAGAATTTCAATGATTTTGAAAATTATCTACTAGTGCTTTTCCAAAAAAATACACTGATAGTAACTCGAAACAGAGGACAATCTCAACATTTTCACTTTGCGGAACACGAGCAATATTAATTCTTTGTTATGCCATTTTCTTAAAAAAAAACTCTTTCTTAGGAAATCTTAAGTGTCCTTAAGAAGATTCACACTAATATGTTCAAACTGGCTGATAAGTAGACCTTCAGCAGGAACATTTTTCACCTATACAAAACGCACATAGAAAATTTTTATGGGAATGTTACGATCGTATTTTACGGTTACAAATCTACTAGTGTACAAGACATGGAACGGTATCGACGTAAAACATTCTTCAGTTGCTATATTTTGCGACAGAAGCACATTTCTAGTCAGAAGGAAAGAAGTATTTCTGGAAAATACAATTTCATAAGCCTGAAGGGAAGTGAACTGCAAAAGTGGGTCAAATCGTCATACAAGATGATGCGGATGCAAACACGAAGATCATCCAAACAGCTTTAGAACTCTGAAAGCACAGGTATGCGAAACTGGTGAGGAACGACACAAATATTCTAATTATCCGAAAAAAATATCAAAATAGTGCAATTAGCCAAAAGTAACCGAAAGAAACGCAATTACATTAAGATTGAGACATTTCTTGGTTAGAGAACGTGTTTCACCCATACCAAGAGACTAGAAGATAATTTCTAAAATCTTTGAAATCCTGGATGGAATGATGTTGGTGGCTACCCACTTACCAACAGCATCAGAAATATTACTTAAAATGTTCAAGTGTATCTGCAAAATTTCTCGACTTGACCCATGCTCAAGAATCTGTAAATGCAATGTGAAAAAAATGTACCAATACATCACGTGTTGAAATTGTCTTCGTAAGCGTTGATGAAAATGACATCTGAAATAAACTGAACTCCTCATGGAGACCAGAAAATGTATGGAATTACAATTTACCATATACAATGTACTTAGAATACAAAGCAGGTGTTATTTTATTCCCATTTGTTCTTTCAAGATTTGTTCTTCCTCTCTATATTTATTCCACTTCAAAGCCACCATCTATTAATCCAGCTAACCTCAAACTTATTGCTCAACATACAAGGAAGAGTCTTTATTATAATGTTTATTCTTAGTCATCCATCTACAAGAGCCCGTCTGCTATGATGAAAGTAGGTAGAGTGATAAATGCATCGCAAATTATTACTCCCCCCCCTCCCAAGCATTAAACCCCTTCCATCTTTCCCCACGAATGCTTTGGAGCTTAATTTTCGACGAGCTGTTTCCCGAATAATTGTTACTGACGACAAATTAAGACTCAAGATAATAAACTTAAAATTACGAGAATTGAGAAGACAGGCGAATTGTAACCGAACGATGGGTCGTATAAAAAAATGAAGAAGACCAAAATTGTGTAAAATGTTGTGTTCTTTAATTTATGTTCTATGCATTTTCTTCGTATGTTGCACCATTTTTGCGTAAATGTTGAGAAACTGTCTTCAAGGCGTCGAATGGACGCCATTTTCTAATATGGTGGCCGAAGGCACAACGATCAGAGTGTAGGTTTTAGTATGTTACTTAGGACGTACAAATATAAACAGAACAAGAATTATTTTTGTTTGACTTATTTCCAGCAACGACCATTTGCTTTTAGCTATCTCGACTCGACTAACAGCATCCACCGCTATTGCGTTATTATTTCCATCTCAGAAAGAATATTCTTAGATTTGTGTCCACTTTTAACTCTTAACCATCCATATCAAGTCAGGACGACCTGAAGACAAAATGACCCCGGTCAAAAGATTCCGTGGTTAGAAAGACCTCGGTCAAAAGTGCCTGAGGTGAAAATGACCTTGGTAAAAAGGGCTTCGGGACAACAATCGAATTATCAGACCGTCTTAAAGTAAAGGTTTACCTTGTCATTGTTGTTATTTGTCTCTCGTAGTACAGCATGCGTAAATATTTTGAAGAAATGAAAATCTGAAAAAAGAAAAATGGTTAACATTATAACGTTTGTGTCACACAAACATGAAAAAAATGTATATTATTAAATCATCAGAAATGTACATAACACTGAGCTACACAGATATGTTTCCCTAAAAGCAAGTGGTTGTACCTAAAGCCTTTTCTTCTGTTAAATTCAAAAATATATTTTGTTTTTCTGTATCGGGCTTCAATTGTGAGAACAACGGCAAATTGTTAGAAAAAGAGGGATTTATTTTTTAGTTCTACGATTCCGAGCGTCAACTATAATCCAGCCGGATCACAATGGAAGTATTCTACCAAGTTCGAGCTGTGACTTGCTGAACTTAGTCTACGAGAGGCTGCTCAATTAGAACATCTAACATCCCAGCCAGCTTCTGTTATAAGATGTAAGAATAATGAAAAGGTACCGACTAAGGTGGGCAGGCCATGTAACTCGGATGGAGAAGAAACGAAGATTATATTCAATCGTGGTGTGTAAGCTGGAGTGAAAGAGACCGTTGGAAAGACCGAGAAGACGTTGAGAGGATTATATTAGAAATGATCTTCGAGAAGTGGGTGTTTGTGATGAAGAGTATCTTCATCTTGCTCAGGATAAAATCCTATGGAGAGAGTTTGTTACTGCGGTGATGAACTTGCGAGTTCCGTAAGCCATAAAGTACGTAAGTATAGGACGTAGATTCTCGTAGTGAATTTTAAAGGTTTATTTCGATATGATCTCAGTGACGATTTCCTTGCAAGGTTGGTACAGAGACAAAACGTGGACTCCACAGCTATGTTGTAAGACATATTCTTTAAATTTAGAGGTTGGTTGAGGCTGAGGGGCACACATACCTCAATACCAATCGCTCTACCTATGATTTGGCTTGAACCACAGACCCGTACAAATCATAGCTACATTTATGTTATATTATTGGTACGTGAGCCTCAGAGTAGGTTCACTAAATGTTGGGACGGTGAATGCAAGAGGAAGAGAAATTGCAGACTTGATGGAAAAAAGAAAATTGGGGATTCTGTGCGAGCAAGAGACAAGATGGAAAGGAAATAAGGTAAGATATCTCGGAGGGGCTTTCAAGTTTCTGTACATTGAAGCAAATCAATATGGAAGGAACGGTGTAGAGATTGTTCTTTCAAGAGATCTGAAAGATATTGTAAGTATAGTCTGAATAGAGGGAACGACAGAGTGATGAATATCAGGTTGCGCATGGGTGAAATTATCAATGTAGTATGTGCTAGGGCTTGCTTGCGAGTGCCTGCCGGGACCCGATCTCGGGACCTTCGAACAGATGGCCTACTCGGCCGGCCATCTCTGAGATTATTTTTTACTTTGGTACCCACAAATTACATCAAGTACCGTACTTCGCCACGTAACGTACTGTGAAGAGCTACTTTTGATCCTGCGAATTTGCATACGCTTATATAAATTTTCATATGCATTTTTTTTTCTATCTTTGGTTATGCATATTATTAATTTTAGGCTACGAATTTGACTATTATTATAAATGATTAAAGGATTAACGCATTTAGGTTGTTATTTGAATTTTGGTACATGTATTTGATTAACTATTATATTTATTTGCCATCGAAATATTCGAATATGCAGCAAGCATCTTGGAAATCATCGGTCCTCAGAGAGAACCGAGGAGGATTTTGGACAGCGACCAGATATAGGACAAAAGGTCACAACAGTGTTGCACCTTCCAAAGCTATGATATTTCACTAGACAGAGTACTACTGGAAATATCATTACAGCTATAATGTATAGGGAGCTAGAGAGAAGTAAGTTCGCCTACAGTTGGAAATATGTCCTGCTGTCGCCAACATGTCCGGGTAAAGCCCATTGTTCCATCAACGTTCTGTGTACACGATAAGCCTAGGAACAATTACTCGTGAAAACTTTGGGTTTGTACCGATTTTCGCACCTACCCCCTTTTTCCCCTCGTCCGATGTGCATCCCAGTCAGCGAGCCTATGCTAGAAGCGACGCTTGGCTAGTCGGAGTAATATGTATTTTTGTAACTATGTGTATGTGTAATTATATTTTGTATTTACACCTACAGTGAAAGTTTGTTTGGGTCACCGTTTGTTTTATCACTATTTTTAAGTGATCCGAGTCCCTTCATAACTAATAATCAGCCTGACAATGAATATAATAATGAGGAACTAATTTCAGGACAGCCGTCTGCTACTGCCCTTACCTACGGGCCAGGTGACAGGCCGCAGCATGTATTGTACTGAATGAACAGTGCAAGCCATGATTTCTTTACTTTCCCCCCAGCTTATTTACATGATGTCATCTCTGTATAAGTAGATGTACTTCTTACCCTATGTGTATAGATTGTTTATATTTACTCTTTAGTGTCACATCCTCCTACTTTATTTCATTATTTTGTATTTTTCTCTCTACCATCCACCTCGCCAGCACGTTCTTCCCGCTGCTGTGTTTTGGAGCAACCTGCCCATGTTTTCCAGCAGGTGGCAGCACGGTACAGCGGAAGTTTCAAAGCCTTCTCTTCTCATTCATTTCTCTTTATTTTTCAATAATTTTAATAAGTGTTTTAATGTATTATGTATTACAGAATGTATAGTTAGATTGTAAGTCCATGTTAGTAGAGTGTGTACGTGTGACATCACGTCATTTATGTATAAATAGAGTTTTATTTAATCATGTTTACATTACACCACTACAAGTGGCAACACTGTTCCGAGAACAGGTGTTTTGCTGGACACAGCAAGCTAGGCTCTAAGAAAGCGAGTCTCTACGTTTGGATAGAGAAATGGACTTGTAGTAGGTGAAAGCGAAACGAACCGGGACAGTTTTTATTTGGTTCGTAGACTATCTACGTCTATTTCGACATATCATAGTCAGGTGCTTATACATACGTTATCAGTCCAAGCATGGGCCTGGACTCAACACTAACATTTTGCGTTATCGTCTAACCTTTGGAAGTGACATTACGTCCAAACTTCATTCACTATTATTTTGTGTGGCATAAACAATCCAGTGAAACATTATTTGATAATGCAAACGTTCGTAATTTGTTTAGGTGTGTCTGAACATTTACAGTTTTTCTGATGACCACCGAATCGTGAAACTTAACTGATTTTGACGATTCTACACAGTAACGGCAATGTAAAACACTAATATCCTCACCTTGGTGCCAGTGTACACATTTGGAATCCAACAAACAATATATGTGCAGCAAAGTGTGTAAACCAAGTTTAGTGAATTGTTCACTTAAGCATTACAAGTGAACTGGCCTAGTCCCTTCAGCGGAGACCTATCTCGGCATTCATGCCGTAAAGTCACAGTTACCAGAGAGGTACGTTATGTACCTAGAATTAAACGAACTCTCAACTATCGGCTTATAAACCCAAATCAGTGCTAGTTTTGTTGAACGAGTGAAGATATTTTTTTTTATCTATCACATTCACAATGACAGTCAGACGTCATCATACCAAAAGACTGTAGGTCCAGAACTTTTACCACAACGTGTGACTTATCCGTAATGGTGTCCTCTAGTTTGGAACATAATTGAACTTACCCAGTGATGAACACTTCAAGCATTACCAGGATTTTGTAGTTATGAATTTAGACCTGAACTATTCCATAACAATGCAAATAGTTAGTGACGTCACTAATGTGTGTGTGTAAATAAGATATTCTTTTTATTAATATATATGAGCTCAAATGAAATAGTGTGGTTATCAGAGGTGAAATATGACATGTATTAAGAAAAACATGTCAAAGTCTGTGAGTAGTGTCTTAGTGTTAGTGTAAATAGTGTCCTATATCTTTCATCTCTACTCCAACCCTCCTTTGTGGAATAAATTCTTTATATATATCTTGGAAACAACATATTTTCTTCTCTGGAACTGCTGGTCACCTGTCCCATGCTGAGTGAGGTCCTCAGAGGGGTAAGTACTGTATATTCAGTGCTGAATATGTGTTGTTCTGTTTCCAGGCTTTTAGGTTGGTGCAAGCAGATGACAAACCTAGAATTGGTTCCAGTTTTCTTAAGATACTACCCTGGAGAATGCAATGATTACCCATATGGTTTCTAACTCATTTATTTAACCCTGCGATCATCATATCCTCTGTGTGATATGTGTTTTTCTTGTTTGTTTTTAAGAATCTCACGCCTCTCCTGTTAACTTGTATTTCTCTTCTTTGATTTAAATGTGGCGATCCCAAGTAAAAGTAAATTAACAGGAGAATCTTGTGTGGCTGACCCCCCAACACTCCCCTTTTTGCTAATTTAATACCTTAATCTGCGTGAGAACTTTGTTGTTGAGGTGTATAGAGTAATTAAAATTAGAAATTCAAAATTTGCATCCCAATTATTTGGCACCTCACTTTAATCCGGCTCCTAAACCATAGGGGGCACTTTACACTACACAAATGGTGAAAACAAATGACAGCTGTGTGGCATGATGTTTGCAATTTATAAATAAACAAAAAAAAATTCGTTTTATAAATTAAAAGTTATCTCCACTGCTCTAAGGTGCCCCACGTTCAAATGGATCCCCTCCCCCTACTCATAGATGAATGTTTTTAGGGTGTTGGCCTGGACCCCCACTCCGAAATTCCGGTTAATATCCAAAAAATAGTATAATTTTAGGCGTAATTATCTATATTTAGGGTTATAATTTCTTTTTCACAAAAACCTTGTTTTAGGTAA
Source organism: Lepisma saccharinum (assembly GCA_022664845.1). Taxonomy (NCBI): domain Eukaryota; kingdom Metazoa; phylum Arthropoda; class Insecta; order Zygentoma; family Lepismatidae; genus Lepisma; species Lepisma saccharinum. The sequence goes on from JAGDQP010008199.1 coordinate 61,377, forward strand.
ACCTTGAAATTTATACAGAAAAATTGACAAACGCCGCGACCGGGACTCGAACCCGGATCTCCCAGATGCCGGCCGTGTATGCTGTCGTGTATGCTTCCGTACATAGGCGGAACGTTAATTCTCTGTGTATATAGATTACTCCTCACTCCTTAACAATCTTCCAGCCCCAGTATCTGGTTACGAAGTCAAGACACTGCTAACAAGATTGCTAAAAAAAAAATATTTCACAATATATGTTTGGTTTCAAAATGAAGAGTGGGGTAAAAATCTTTCTTTAATCATGTTTTACTATTAACGATGAATAGTTTATGTAATTATTATTTAATTTGATACATTCCTGTGAGAGTTAATAAGATTTTCGAATTCGCTTGGTTATGGCGTTAAACACTGTAAGCGACAAGCGGGAATTTCCCTATATGCGGAGAATATAGACGCCAAGTGTATTCTCGAACTCCTCATATTGCGTTTGATTGTAATACACATTACCTTTTTTGGAAATTGCCTTTCCTTTGTGTATTATATTTTGTGACTATCTTTGTATCGTAGAAGTGTCCGTAAGGTTGATTTTTGTATGTTCATTTCTGTATGTATGAACTTAACACGCATTACGTGACATTTGTTAGACTGTACATACAATGCATTATGGAAAAATGGTCGCTTTTTAACATCGTGATTTGCCCGAGTGCAGCACAGAACCTCACTGACACCCGCGTGTAGTCAAATTCATGTTCGTCGTCTCCCAAAATTTGCGGGAAGGAACGTAAGTTAGTTCGTGATCTTACGTCAGCACTATTTGGGAACATTACCGTTCTTTTACTGCCATGAAGTTGTTCTATGTGACAGGAAAGTGTCGTCCTCCTTTATTTTGGACCAATGTGTAGTGACGTCGAACTTCCTCGAAAACAACGCTGTTTAAGAAGTTGGAACTTACTAAGAACATTTTCACGATTTGAGTGCAATCCGCATATTTACTTATCCCAGTTATGTGGAACGCTAACTAAGTTGTGAATGGAAGAATATTGGAATTATTCGTAGTATTTCGCAACCCACACTGCCAAACAAACAATATTTAAAAGTGGAGTATTTTATTTCGGAAGAAGAAGGGTACGTTTTCATCAATGAACTTCCACCGTGGGATAGCACATCCAGGATTTTCTTCATTATTCTGAAATCTTCTCCTCCTCCTCCTCCTCCCTGAATTCAAGCGTTGTTGAAGGAAAGAAGCTATTATGGTGAAAATAGTGTGGAACACGTGAGTATTGGTTGATAAAGGTAGCTACCATAAGTGTTTTCTTACACAAGCGCTTGTGAAATAAAAAGAACGGAACTAAATAAACGAGAAACTGTACGGAATGGAAAGTAACTATTTTTTTTTATATATATACTTGCAATCAGACTTTGTAATAGAGTGATACTCATACGTATGTGAATATTGAGTGTTCCTGTTATTGTGTTGCAACCTCGTTTATTAAAATAAAATGTTTCATGCCTGTATATTCAAATAGTTTAAAATGAAAATTGATTGGACAACCTGCATGCTGCTATTTAGTTGTTGATCACGTATTAACGGTACAAAAATCATATGTTGTGTGATTTTCCTCTTCCGTTCTGACAGAAGGTGTTTTTCTTTCCACATATTTCACATTACATTTCCTAGCAATAGGCTGCAATTCATATTTCAATTTGTGATACCACTGTACATTATCGAAATTAAATAACGAAACCAAAGGCCTTAAATGATGCAGGTAAGAGTCCATGGAATTACTTTGCGCAATATAGATATTAAGTCGTGTAAAGCAATCTGGGCAAAGTTTGAACCATTTGCTCCTATCTTTAACGTATTTCAAAATCGAAACACTGTTGTGGTTGTGTGTTCGGTACAGTGGATGCATATATTATATTTTTGTATCTGTGTTGAATTACACTTTCAGGTCGTGACGAAATTTTAAAACGGTCACATTTTATACGTTTGTAAAACAGATGTCATATACAGTGAACAATTATTCACGACCAATCTTGTCACATTTTATGCGTGTAGCTGCAGAATTGTTTATGCATTGTAGGGTAGCGTGAAGTGTGTATAGTGAATTTAAAAATCCATTTTGTTACTGATGGTTGTTGAATGAAAAAGCGAACTATATTTTTGAACGCGAAAGATTTCTTTGTTGCGCTATTAAGTTTGTTAACTTTATGTGTGTGAGCCCGAAGGGGTTTTTGAAATTCGAACTTGTCTGTATCGTGATTTGCTAGGGGCAATGTCATTTTTTTTAAATCTTGTTCCCCTCTTCTTCCTTTTTCCTTTTTTTCTTTCTTATTCGTTAGTTCTCGGCATACGTAGATTTGTATCTTTATCAATCAAGAGGTGATAAATGTTCTCCGACAGGAGATAAAGAAAATGAAAGTAGGCGTATCCGAGGATATGACCACGTGTATTAAAGATATGTCTGACCTGTTAGAATAGCAAAGTGATGATCAGGCTAATCAACTCGCCGCTTTATACGTAAAATTAGATGCTCAAAATGAGAAATTAGAACAGCAAAGCGAAAACCAAGTTCGTGAACTGGCTTCCCTATCCGTTAAATTAGATGCGCAGAATG
>JAGDQP010008200.1:0-45890 GCA_022664845.1 Lepisma saccharinum
TCTCTCTCTCTCTCTCTCTCTCTCTCTCTGCGAGTGTGTGTCTCGCTCACCTCGTCATATTCTTATTACTTACCGTTTATCATTCCCACTCATCTTGAAACTAAATTGTTGGCTTTTTCTTGCTAATGATAAGAAAACAAAAATATCATACAAACGATAGTTGAGCTTTTTGATTGTTTTCCCACCATTCGGACGGATAATTATTGATTTCTTTTCTCCTCACAAATTACTTCTTTGGTTGGCAAAGCGCGTTTTGCGCGGGCTAAAACACAGGACTTGTTTGATTCTAACCTAGTTTTCTTGGCCCGCACGTGAGTTGCGTGTTTAAGCGGAATGGTAGAAAATAGTGCAAATATATATATATATATTTGTGGGCTTTGGACATCTATGGCTCAGGCTGGGATTGGATGCAGTAAGGAGTCGGCGAGGGCCTAAGTTGAAGGTGCCATCTTACTGTTTGCCTATATAACTGAGGGAAACCCCTGGAAAAACGAGCCTGGGACCTACCAGATACGATGACAACTCGCTAGCAACTGCCAAGACGTCAGATGGAATCAAGTGCAGATAACGTTCATATCCCCACCAGGTTACTCAAATTTGATCTTAAATCTTAGTTCGCAGTGGTCATCTTTTAATAACAATACATGTCATGACGTAGAAGAATTATTATTAGTTCCACCAATGTGGATCTGGGAATGAAGATTTGAATGGTAAAGGCAATAATTAAAGGTTAATCCATTACATTTTGAAAGGTCCAACTTTGATCTTTGTCCTTGACAATGCCGTAGCCAGGGGATCATCCGGGCACGTGGCCCCCCTTACGACTCGTGCTATTTTTTTTATTTGCCGGGCACATTCGAGCGTTTCATTAGTTTTCCGAAACAATCATAAATTAACATGTACAGATTTTTTTACATATTTCTGTTGATTGTTAATAAAGTATACATAACTTTCACTCTCTACCCTCTTTGTTTATCAGCTTTAAAAATAATTAAATCTTTTCTTTGTATTGAGTTGTAAGCGGTGCGAATTTGTCCTATTTTCTTGTTTTTTGTCCCGAAATGGAAGTCATAGTAGTGGCTGGTATTCAATTCTAGTAGTAGGCTCCTTCTTCACAGCTATATTGTGTGCCGGGATTTCGGATTAAGGGGCCTTTGCCCACTAACCATTTGCGAGCAAGGCAATCTTATATATTAAATATGTAAATAAGAAAGTTATTTTGACTTTGCTCCCCAAGTCGAAAAGCCCCTATACGTAAAATAAACAAACGGCATTGTAATGAAATATTTCTATTTTTCAATTTTCTACGACAAGTAGCAGACTTTGAAAGATAGACTTGTATGACATATTTCTCATTTTTTTCTGGCACGTGATATATGTAAGTATTGTTTACACATATTGTACTACATATTCCCACTGACCTCAGTAGTCCAGCCAGTTGTGGTATGTCGTACTATGCTTTCGTATGCTTTGAGGCAGGTTCATTATTAATTCGAATCCCTCTTGGGGCAGACCATCCAGTCTTAGATTCTTCCTGGTTTTCCTTAGTGCCACCAGATAAATACCGGGAGAATACCTAGTGACATTGAAATCAACGTAGAATATGTTCTCAGTCTGCTCGCCAGAGATCCGCTGAAAGTTGCGCTGTAAAAGTGGTCACAAAATCAAAGTTAAAGAGCAAATTACAAATAAAGATTAGCATTATACAGATGTTCTCGGGATATCAGCCAGGTGAAGTCCGACGATAGAGCCGACGTTTCAAGAACAGACATTGTTCTCATCTTCAGGGCAAATATACTGAGACCAGTTCATGTTTCGAGCAGAAAGCACTAGAATCAGCACCATTAAAACCATCATGTTTTTACAGATACGTCGATGATACATTTGTCATTTGGCCACATGGTAGAAATGCGCTACAGTCGTTCCTTGAATTTCTCAACAATCAACACAGCAACATTAAGTTCACCATGGAAACAGAAACGGAGGGCTGCATACCATTTCTAGACATCCTCATTCGTCGCAAACCTGATGAAAGTCTGGGCCACAGTGTTTATAGGAAGCCTACCCATACCGACCTTTACCTTAATGGAAACAGTTTTCACCATAAATCGCAGCGCAATACAGTCATCAGCACACTTGCACTTAGAGCAAAAACCATCTCAGTCCAAGAAAACCTCCCTAGTGAACTGGCACATCTCAAGAAGACCTTACTGCAGAATGGATACAAGAAAGATGACATTCGTTTGGTCCTAAAAAGGACCTTTTCCAGCAAGAAGAAGACCACCCCAGAAACTGAAGATCCAGTCAATATTGCAGTCCTGCCCTACACTGGTAAACTTTCTGGAAAGGTTGCAAGAATCCTGAGGAGACACAACATCAAAACCATTCATAGACCGCCGTCAAAAATCAGAAACCTACTTCGTCCAGTTAAGGACGACTTGGGTCTTAAGACACCAGGAGTATACTGCATTCCTTGTGAATGCGGAAAAACATACATAGGACAAACAGGACGGACAGTAGAACATCGATGCAAGGAGCATGAAAGATACATAAAGCTATTTTATCCGGAGAAATCAGGCCTGGCAGAACACAGCATAACAGAAAAACATAGAATTTTATTTTCTGACACTAAAATTATCTCAAAGAGCTCCAATTACTGGGATAGGATAATAAAAGAATCTCTTGCCATACTACAAGAACGTAATAATGTCAACAGAGATACAGGATTTCAACTTAGTCGGACTTGGACACCAGTCATAAAGAAAACATACATGAAAACGACCAATCAGCGTCAAGCTATAGGCCAACCAATCAGAGACACAGATTCTTAAGCTCCGCCCCCTACCGTTACTATATATAGTACACATGAACTGGTCTCAGTATACTTGCCCTGAAGATGAGAACAATGTCTGTTCTTGAAACGTCGGCTCTATCGTCGGACTTCACCTGGCTGATATCCCGAGAACATCTGTATAAAATAGATTATATTCTATCAAATAACAGGGAAAATGCTCAAGACTTGCATCTTCTGAACAGTTTCGAAATCTCGAGTGATCGTTGGGTAGTGAGATGAGAGTGAAATAAACACTAGGTTAGAGAAGGTTATCAGAGGAAGTCGTCGTTTTACATTGAAAAAAGAAACTAGAGAAAAGCAGACAGATATCCGGTACAGAACTAATCAACACAGTCAGCGCCCGGGAAGAGATAGAATATTAAGAAGATATCAATTGCAGAAATAATGTATTGACCGGGATAATAAGAGAGAAAACAAAAGAAATAGTAGCATGACAAAGGAGAGTAAAATCTCGGAAGAAACAAAATTTTGGTGAACAAAAAAGGGAAATAGAAAGGGAGAAAATACAATAACTAGAATCGAATATAAAGATATAAATAAAACCTTTAGGAAGAATGTACGAAAATACAACACAAATATTGTTAGGTAAGAAACTACTGAAAACAGCTTCAAGAAAATCAAACAGAACAGTTCTTGAGCTGGGGAAAAGCAAATACTGGCGGTTGAGGAACCTGATAGGACGGTAACCAGAAATTAGAAAAAATATTTTTCTTTTTAAAATAAAGAGATTTAAACTACACCGATGAAGAACTAGGAAGAGAAAAGGGAGAGGAAAATGATGTAGAAGTTAAAGATATAATGAAATAATATACCGTATCACTGCACCAATTCTTTGAAGCTAGATTGAAAGTGAGTGAAGAGGGCGGAAACTGCCGAAGGGAAAGTGTTTCTGTGTAATGTGAACATCCCAGCAATGACATTATATTTCCAAGAATCAGACCAGTCGCACACACTTAAATATTTTAGAAAAGTTCCTTGATATATTCGCTAATCTATCTGAGAAATGTCGGGATTTACAGTTAGCGCCAAGAATCTTGAAAAAAGCACCAAATAATTTATTTCACGTGATTGGAAATTATTAAATTACAGTATATCACTCGCCTGTTTCGTATCAAATGCTCTTTACTTTAAATAATGTCAAATCTTCTGTGTTAGGTGCTTCAACCTTTGTCAGCAACATACCAAAATTTCTCCTCACTTTAACTATACTCGGTCAAAGTTGCGCCCTCAACTTGGGGGTTTTGGGGGCTGCGCCCTCTTTATCATAGTCAGACTCTGCGGGTTATTGTTTCCCTTGATATCGATCTGTACCAAACCCACAGGGGGCTGCGCTCCCATAGTGAAGGTTTGCTCCATTTTTTGTAACCTACTCGTCATGGTATACATTAATACGAAATTTCGTTTGTCTAGCCTTAGTGGTTTAGAAAATGGGTTTTCAGGCGGCCATTTTCGATTAAAGATGGCGACTTTTTTAATGTTTTATTATATTGTTGTGACTTACTTGCGAAGGTACACCTTCAAATAAAATTTAATTTCTCTAGCTCAAACGGTGTCGAAAATGATTTTTGGGCGGTCATTTTGAATCCAAGATGACGACTTTCCCAAAATTTTGTATTATTTTAATAAACTAATAATTATGATACACCTTTATGCTAAATTTCGCATCTCTAGCTAAACCGTTGTGGGAAATGGATTTATAAATCCGCCATTTTGGATCCAAGATATCGTCTTAAAATACATTGTTTAATATTTTGTTAACCTACTATTGATATTTTACCACCATGACAAATTTCATTTCAGTATGTTTAGGATGTGTATTGTATACAACAATGGGTTTGGAGGCCATTTTAGATCCAAGATGGCGACTTCTAAAAACATTTTATTATATTCTCGTGACTTACACGCGAAAACACAACTTCAAATAAAATTTCATTTCTCTAGCTCAAAATGTGTCGATAATGAATTTTGGGCGTCCATTTTGAATCCAAGATGGCGACTTTCGCAAAACATTTTATTATTTTCCTAAACTACTAGTTATGATACACATTTATGCTAAATTTCGTACCTCTAGCTCACAGGTTGTGGAAAATGAAATGCTAAGTCCGCCATTTTGGATCCAAGATGGTGTGTTTGGGTAAATTGTGTAATTTTATCTTAACCTACTATTGATAATATACCTCTATACCAAATTTCATTTTAAAAGCAAAAGTAGTTTAGGCTGTGTATTCTATACAATAATGGATTTGACGGCCATATTGGATTGAAGATAGCGACTTTTACAAAATTTGAAAATAGTTTCGTATCCCACGAGCGATAATGTACCTTCATATCAAGTTTCGTTTCAATAGCTTCAGCCATTTAGGCTACCTATTCTATACAACAATGAGTTTGGCGGCCATTTTGGATCCAAGATTTCGAGTTTTTCAAAATGTAGGATTATTCCCTTTACCTACTCATGGTCCTACACCTTTATTGCAAATTTGGTGTTTCTTGCTCCAGTAGTTTGGCCTGTGAATTTATATGGGTGAATCAGTGAGTGTCTATGAGGCTATATAGTATGTGGACTCTCTTTGCTTCGCTGGGGACGCTGCCCCCAGACCGCTTGGGAGCTGCGATCCCAACATCAGGGTTTGGGGGGGCTTCGCCCCCTTTATCGTAAACAGAGACTCTCTGGCCGACTCCATGGTACAAAAATACCACCCACCGGGGCTGCGCACCCATATGGTTTTTTCTTTCACTATTTTTGTCACCTACTTGTCATGGTACACCTTCGTACCAAATTTCGTTTGGCTAGCCTTAGTGGTTTATAAAATGTGTTTTCGAACGCCCATTTTGGATTAAAGATGGCGACTTTTTTTAATGTTATATTATATTGTCATGATTTACTTGTGAAGGTACACCTTCATGTAAAATTTCTATTACCTAGCTCAAACGGTGTCAAAATTAATAATTGGGCGGCCATTTTGAATCCAAGATGGCGACTTTCCCAAAAGTTTGTATTGTTTTCGTAAACTACTAGTTTACGAAAACTACTATGTTAAACCTTCATACCAAATTTCGTATCTCTGTCTCAAACGTTGTGGGAAATGCATTTTTATGTCCGCCATTTTGGATCAAAGATTGCGTCTTTGGGTACGTTGTGTTATATTTTCGTATCCTACAATTGATAATGTACCACCATACCAAATTTCATTTCGGTAGCTCAAGCGATTTAGGTTGTGCATTCTATACAACAATGAGTTTGGCAGCCATTTTGGATCCAAGATGGTAACTTTTAGAAACATTGAAAATATTTTTGTACCCTACTAGCAATAATGTACCTTCATACCAAATTTCAATTCAATAGCCCCAGCGGTTTAAGCTCTCTATTCTTTAAAACAATGGGTTTAGTGGCCATTTTGGATCCAAGATTGCAACTTTTTCAAAATGTCGGATTTTTTCCTTTACCTACTTATGGTCCTACGCCTTCATACGAAATTCGGTGTTTGTAGCTCCAGTAGTTTGGCCAGTGAATTTATATGGGTGAGTCAGTGAATGAATCAGTGAGTGAGTGTCCATGGGGCTATATAGTATGTAGACTCGCTTTGCCTCGCTGGGGGCGCTGCTCCCAGACCCCCGTGGGAGCTGCGCTCCCAACATCAGGGTTTGGGGAGCTTTTCCCCCCTTTATCTTAATCAGACACTCTCTGGCGGTCTGCGCTTCCATATCACAATTGTACCACCCACCACGGGGCTGGGCCCTCATAGGTATTTTTTATCATTTTTGTAACCTACTCCTCATGGTACAATTGTGATTGTATGACATGATGGTATGACAACCTTCATACCAAATTTCGTTTGTCTAGGCTTAATAATTTAGGAAATAGGTTTCCGGGCAGCCATTTTGGATTAAAATGGCGACTTTCTAACGTTTTATTATATTGTCGTGACTTCCTCTTGAAGGTACGTCTTCAAATAAAATTTTATTTCTCTAGCCCAAACGGTGTCGAAAATTGTTTTTGGACGGTCATTTCGGATCCAATATGGCGACGTTTCTAAAAATTTGTAATATTTTCCTAAAATACTCGTTGCAATGCAAATATATGCCAAATTTCGTATCTCTAGCTCAAACGGTGTCGAAAATGCATTTTTAGATCCACCATTTTGGATTCATGATGGCGTCTTTGTATACATCATGTAACATTTTCTTAACCTAATAGCGATAATGTACCTTTATTCCAAACTTCATCTCTGTAGCTTCAACGGTTTAGGATCTCTTTTCTTCTTTTCTATACAACAATAGGTTTGGCAGCCATTTTGGATTCAAGATGGTGACCTTTTCAACATTATGTAATATTTTCCTAAACTATTCGTCATAATACACCTTCATACCAAGTTTCGTGTCTCTAACTCAAACGGTGTGGAAAATGCATTTTTAACGTACGCCATTTTGGATCCAATATGACGTCTTTGGATAAATTGTGTAATATTATGTTGACCTACTATTGATAATGTACCTCTATACGAAATTTCATTTCAATATCCCCTGTAGTTTAGGCTGTGTATTCTATAAAACAATAGGCTTAGCAGCCATTTTGGATTCAAGATGGCTTCTTTCAACACATCTCGTAATATTTTCGTAACCTTCTGGTGACATTCTACCTTTGTAACCAACTGCATTTCAATAACCCCAGGCGTTTAGCCTGTATATTCTTCACAACAATGGTTTTAGCGGCCATTTTGGATCCAAAATGGTGACTTTTTTAACATTTGATTATATTGTGATGACTTACACGTAAAGACACAGTTTCAAATAAAATTTCATTTCTCTAGCTCAAACGGTGTCGAAAATGCTTTTTGGGGCGGCCATTTTGAATCCAAGATGGCGACTTTCCCAAAACATTTTATTATTTTCCTAAACTACTACTTATGATTAGGATTTATGCTAATTTTTGTGCTTCTGCTTCAAAGGTTGTGGAAAATGAAATTTTATGTCTGCCATTTTGGATCCAAGATGGCGTCCTTGAGTAAATTGTGTAATATTATATTAACCTACTATTGATAATGTACCTCTATACCAAATTTCAATTCAATAGCCCCAGTAGTTTAAGCTCTCTATTATATACAACAATGGGTTTAGCGGCCATTTTGGATCCAAGATGGCGACTTTTCCAAAATGTTGGATTTTTCCCTTTACCTACCCATGGTCCTACACCTTCGTACCAAATTTTGTGTTTGTAGCTTCAGTAGTTTGTCCTGTGAATTTATATGGATGAGAGTGTAGTATGTGGATTGATGGATTGGACGAAAAATCCTTTGGACTAAATGTCGCCTGGACGAAAAATCCGTTGGACCAAACGTCCATTGAACGAAATGTCTTGTGGACGAAAAATCCGTTGGACCAAAAGTTGATTGGACGAAATGTGTTGTGGACGAAAAATCCATTGGACGAAAACTCGATTAGACCAAATGTTCTGTGGACGAAAAATCTGTTGGACCAAAAGTCGATTGGACGAAATGTCTTGTGGCCGAAAATTCTGTTGGACGAAATGTCTTGTGGACGAAATGTCTATGGACTAAATATCCCTGGACTAAATGTCGTATGGACAAAAGGTCTTTGGACGAAACGTCACCCGGCCCACGAATTGTACCAGAGATTCATAAAATACTGAAGGATTGAAGGGTGACAGTAAATGGGAGGCGATACACGAGGTCAGCCTAAATACTTAAAGAATCACCCCTAGTCACAATTTTCTCCCCCTGAATTCACGGCTAGGGACAAAGTCAGCATTGCTACATTTTTGTTTGTCATAATCCCAGTTTTTTTAAAAAAATGGCTTAAATACATTAAAAGGCAGAAAAAGGACTTATGTTTAGAAATAGGCAACAGAAACTAAAATAGGCAAAAAAGCAAAATAAAAAACCTCTTTAAACGCTCCCACGATGCGCAAAAAGGTTACCTGTTATTTGTATGTTGATAATTCGCAACGAAAACGAAAAGGCATTTTACCAGACTTACGGGCTCTATTTATGAATGATATTGCACCTCAACTCACTGAATGCAACTATCATAAAAAAAAAACACTGAAACTGCTGAACAAGACTGTATTATTCGTAAAAAAATAAATTACACCTAACGTTTCGACCTTATAGCAAAGATCCTCATCAGGAAAGAGTGTATGTCTGAAGAGGATCTTTGCTAGAAGGTCGAAACGCTAGGTGTAATTTATTTTTTTACGAATAATACAGTCTTGTTCAGCAGTTTCAGTGTTTTTGATCTTAATTGCAAGACATGCAACTATGTTTTGTTGTCAGCAACTATCATCTATATGCAGGTGACGCACAGGCTTATATAACGTCTGAATCCAATGATCTTGGCAATGCAGTAAGCAAAATCAATTCCGAGCTAGAAAACATACACGTTTGGTCAGAATACAATGATTTGTCTCTAAATCAAAGCAAATCTCAATCCGTAATAGTAGGGTCTCCAAATATATTAGCAAAAGTAAATCTAAATTCGTACGTACCAAAAGTTTACAATAGGAACGAGGAAATAAAAAGAGAAGATTAAGTCAAAAGTTTCCGTATTATTCTTGACGGAACTCTTATCATGGTCAGAACCTGTGAAACTAATATCCAAAAGAGTGCATAATAAAAATGCATACACTCAATCTTTTGAAAACCTTTCTTCCTCAACGAGTTAAAATCACCTTGATAGAGTCTCTCATATTTCCGATATTTGATTATTATTACGTAGTCTATAATGATCTATCTGTTAGTCTAGCAAATAAAATTACAGATAATGGAAAATAGATGTGTTCGGTTCATCTATGCCCATGTATCAAGCAGGTTCATTGTACTGGCATGGCTGAAACTGAAAGAGAGAAGAACGTTTCATCTTCTACTTCAGTTCTTCAACGCTGTACCTCTAGAATCTCCTGCATACCTGGCTTTTATGCTGGTATCAGTGCACCTCATTCACAATATGAACACTCGCTCGAAAATCAATGCCATTCTGCGAATACCAAAACACAGATCTCAGACCTATTCTAATTTTTTTGCGGTGTTCGGAACCAAACTGTGGAACTTCCTTCGGCTGTTCTCAAAGTTAGCTCCCTACGCAGCTTTCGAGATAAGCTTCATACATAGTCACTTTCTATCATTTACCCATAGCAGTGCAAAAAATGTTAAATATCAATGAAAGTTTTTTTCCCCTCATATTCGTGCTTCATTTTGTACCCTGTTTCAAATGTACTACATTTAATGTTTTGGCTTTATGCTTGTAATACCTCCTTTGTTTTCTTAAACTTGTTATTATTTGTGTTTGGGGGGTATTTGGCTGTAGATAAGGTTCTATATTGGGTCTGTGATAAAGTGGGAAGGGAGGGAAAATGAGTAAAGAGGATAGGAAAGCGTTCATGTATTACTATTATTATCGTATTCTTGTCGTAGTTGAAGGTTATTGTGTTGTATTGTGTCTGAATCTACGTTTTATTAACTTAGGATTTTGTATTTATGAGTATTTTTCTTCTAAGTAAATCATGTATCATGCATAAGTGGAAGACAAGGCTGTCAGCCTTAACTTTTGTCATGTAAAATACAAGTCTAATAAATAAATAATAAATACATAAATTGATATAAACTCTGGACATTTTTAATCACCAAGTTTGGCAGCGGGTTTTCCCTTCCCAATGCGCAATGCTGAACTGAAATTCGCGGCATTAACGTGCTCATCACAGAGGTTGACTACTATTGGATCACAAAACACGAGATAGTGATATTTTCAGGTTCTTTTAAACTAATGATGGAAGTTGGAGCACTCATAACGTTAAATAGTTTAAAATATTACCTTTCCTGCCAAGTTTCACTTTATAATATTTGAGAGTTACAAACGCAATTTTCCGTATAATTATCAAAGAAACTAGGAAATGATCACATGCTTTTGTAAATAGAACCTAAAGACAATTGACATGATGTGCTACTTGACCCATATTTAGGGTTACCACCTGTCACGTATTTTAGTTAAAAATTACGCGTCCCGCATTATTATGTCCCGGATTTTAAATAGATAAATTAAGAAAGGATTTTTAAAAAACACGCATTTTTAAGCTAAGAAAAATTGACTAAAAAGCAAAAAATACCGTAATAAATTTACGAATCGGAAAATAAAAGCGTTAGTGTTCTTAGATATTATGATTTTATGATATAGTAAACATGTGCATCCACGCTTTTATTTTCCGATTCTTAAATTTATTACGGTATTTTTTAATTTTTAGGCCATTTTTCTTTGCTTAAAAAAGTGTGGTTTTTAAAATATCCTTTTTTAATTATTAATTTTTTACTATTTTTGTTTTCTTTTATGAATACAGAAATGATAGTATATGTTAATGATTCAATTAACACCTACACTAGAATAATATTATTCTTATTGTAAGCTTTTCTGTACATAGTGTTTCAGAATTAATCTTAGTTTGCTACTCAACATAAGTAAGTTGCGCTTGCTAGAAGTGTAGAAACTTGAGTTTGTGTTTCTAAGAGTATTTTGAACGAGTTTTTCGGTAACACTTCTCTTATACATTTTGTTCAAAATACGACTCACTAAACTCCGACACGATATATATATATATATATATATATCGCGTGTCCAAAACTTATTGTCAGCCAGCTCTTACAGATGGCGTTCCAAATGGGTCTCAAGATCATCCAAATATCTGAATAAGTTTCTGTATGTTAACGAATTTCTTTTTCAAGCTCAGTGAATTAATTTGCTATATATTGGTCTTTATTCCGGGTTGGAGTTACTGGTCTCCCACCGGACTCCTCCCCAGGGAAATGCCCACCAGATATGATGGGTACCGGAAATGTCCCGGGGCGGACCAAAACCAGTACTGCTGCCTTGCAGTTAGTAGAGGGATCTACAAAGTCTAGGGGAAGATAACCCCGAACAAAAATATCATGGTGAGGGGAAGCAGCTTCACCATTACCACTCTGAGGCTAAAGATGAGTGACATCGGCAAGGTTCAGAGATGGACAGTGGACGAAATCTTGAATGTCTACCTTTACTGAGAGGTCGTAGAGCTGACAACTCTACACCGCTAAAACATGGCAAGAAAAAGTAACAGATGGTTCATCGATTCTCCCAGGGTAAAATATTCCGAAGGTAAACTAGTCCCTCATTCGGATCTTCGGACGGGGACTGCTTCAGGGGGCTCCAAAAACAGGATTAAGCAATACCTTAGAATAGGAACGTGGAACGTATGAACATTATACCAAACGGGCGCTCTTCAGGTGGCGGTACGCGAGACCGAGAAGTACGAGCTAGATATATTAGCGATACAAGAGGTTCGGTGGGAGGGTCAAGATAGCATCCCACAGGGCAAGTACACTTTCTACCACGGGGTAACACAGTCTCACGATTTCGGAACAGGATTCCTCATTAAGAACAGTATCCTTCAGGTGGTTAAGAATATAGAGTTCGTAAACGAAAGACTATCGTACGTTACGATACGTACTCGATAGGGCAACACGGTTTTATTAAACGTGTATGTTCTGACCGAGGTGGCTACTGATAACGACAAAGATATATATTACGATGATCTAGAAAGGCTCTTTGGCCGAATTCCGAAGTATAATTCGAAAATTGTTTTGGGAGATTTCAATGCAAAGGTAGGGAGGGAAGAAAAATAAGACCTACTATAGGCAAATACAGCCTTCAGGAAAAGACCAGCAACATTGCACAAATACATAAATTTCGCGATTTCGAGAAACCTACTGCTAAAGAGCACGTACTTTGAACACAAAGACATACACAAATACACATGGGTATCTCCGGACGGCGAAATTCTGAACCAGATCGATCACGTATTAGTAGATATACGAAGACACACCAACATAATGGATATTAGGTCGTACAGAGGAGCGGAAAGTGACACTAACCATCAATTAGTGATCACAAAAGAAAGGGAAAAGTTATGAATCGCGAACAGAGAAAGCAAAGAACCAAAACAACTTAAATTCGAAGTTAAACGATTAAATAATCCGAGCAAAGAAGCAGATTACCAACTTGAACTCTCAAATAGGTTCGAAATCCTAGCCGATTCGAGTAATAATAATGATGATATTAATAATGAAATTGATGCAAGTACGATGTGGGAAGCAATTCGTGAAACATTAAGAGCGCAGCGATGGAACGTGTAGGTGAGAAAAAACAGCAGAAAAACAAACCTTGGTTTGATGAAGAATGTCTTAAGCTTCATGAGAAACGAAAACAAGCAAGGCAACGATGGATCAGTACTAAAAGCGAAGCAAATATCAACTACTACAGTAACGCGAAACGAAACGCCGCACGCGGGTTCAGAAACAAAAAGCGAGAATACCGTATATGACGCAGAAAATTGAGGAGATAGTGGAAACGAGATCTATACAAAGGGGTAAACTCGTTAAGAAAAGGTTACCAGCCGAGGTTAGAAATGATTAGAAATGAACGTGGAGATCTTTAAGTGGATCCGACTAAAATTGTGGATGTGTGGAAAAGTTATATTAGCAAAGTTCTTAATGTACACAACGGGGAACAAACAGAGGAATTTGAAAATCCATACCGCAGAACCGTGGATTCCCGAACCTAGCGAAATTGAGATCGAAATGTTGGTAAAGAAACTAAAATTTCAAATCAAGAGGAACAGACAATATTCCACCCGAATTAATTAAAGCAGGAGGAACGGCACTAATCAAGGAAATAGATAAATTGATAAGTGTTATATGGAGAAAGGAGGAGCTCTCAAAGGAAAGGAAAACCTCAATAATAGTTCCGATTTACAAAAAAGGCGATAAATCGGACTGTAATAATTATCGCTGAATCTCGTTACTTCCAACCTGTTACAAGGTATTAAGTAATATTCCGTTAACATGCCTAAGTGTATACGTAGATGACATAATTGGAGATCACCAATGTGGATTTAGAAGAAATAGATCCACGTTGGATCAGATTTTCGCCTTGAGACAAATTTTGGAGAAGAAATGGGAATACAATGGGACGGTTCACCAGCTACTCATTGATTTTAAGAAATCATATGATTCTATCAAAAGGGAAAAATTATACAGTATCCTGATACGATTTGGAATTCCGGAAAAGTTGGTTCAACTAGTGAAGATGTGTCTCAACGACCCCATAAGCAGAGGACGGATAGGTAATAATATGTCAGATAGTTTCAAGATTCGCAACGGATTGAAACAAGGCGATACCTTGTCACCACTACTGTTTAACTTTGTGTTAGAATATGCGATTTCAAAAATTAAAGGTGACAAAAAGGGACTATCATTGAATGGTTTGAATCAACTGCTTGTATACGCGGATGATGTAGATTTAATAGGCAACGATATAGATGCACTACAAAGCAACACCAATGTGTTAGTAGAAACGTGCGATCAGATAGGTCTACAGGTAAACATAGATAAAACAAAATACATGATAACAAGCAGAAACACAGGGAATGAAGGAAATAAAAACATAAGAATTGGGGATGAGCTCATAGAGAGAATAAACCAATTTAAATACTTGGGAGCATATGTAACAAGCAAAAATGAGGTTACGGAAGAAATAAAAAGTCGCTTAGTATCGGGGAACGCATGTTTCTATTCAGTCCAAAAACTTCTAACATCGCGATTAATATCAAGGATAGTGAAATTGAAAATATTCAGAACGGTTATTCTGCCGGTAATACTTTACGGTTGCGAAAGTTGGAGTACGACCCTGGAAGTTAAACATCAATTGTGGGTGTTTGAAAATAAGTTTCTGAGATAGATATACGGGTCGAAATGGGACGAGATGACTGGAGAGTGGAGGAGATTGCATAATGAAAACTCCACGGACTGTACTATTCACTAAATGTAAAAAATAATGAAATCGCGACGACTAACACCCCTTGTACACGCTACGATTTGCTTCAGATATGTCGGAAGGATTTTTGCAGGAAGGAAATCGGAAAGAGTAGTGGAGCATTGCTTTAAATGGGCTTTGTACACGTTCAGACAAAGAGTTCTTCAGGTTTTTTTGCCGGACAGCTGCCTGAAGACTCCACTGAGCTTTCCGATTGTCTGAAGGCGGATCTTGTTGCAGTGGCAATGCAAAAGCAATGAGCGCGTGCATACATTCAGGTTTGTATCAGACAACGTCGGCCCGGTTTCAGTGTCTCCATCCCACTGTTTTATAATTAAATGTCCTCTTTCTTTGCATTACCTACTTTTTACTGTTAATTTTCTTCCTTAAATACCATAAACTTTCCTATTATTAAAAGAGAATATAAAAAATATACCGTGGTGTACTCCTTAACATAGAAATATTAACAGTTTATGTGTGATGTATAATGTGATAAGTGTTGATTTCCGTACTTGTCTCTCCAGCCCCTCATTCTTGCTTCTTGTTTCAACTTTTGCCACAAGACTTCCTTTTTTCGGTAGTGCAAAGAATTATTGGGTAGCCATGATTCATTGAATACTGAGGACTGCCCCTTACGCTGTAACCCGATCTCGTGGAAGACAAAACAAAAATAGTTAGACTTGTAGACAAAATCTTATGTGGAAAACAGCATACAAAAAGAATTCTCTCAGTACCGCACAGTCATTTGTTTGCGATAGAGACTTTAACCAAAGAAGTGCAGCTATTACTGTAACCCAACAAGTGAATTCTGTCTCCAGGTTTCTGTCCAATATATCGGAAACATGCGGATAATGTTGTGTTGATGAGGCAAGGGAGAGAGAGAGAGAGAGAAAAAAAATATAGTTTATAACCTTGGCTTATACAGTGTGTTACATAACTCATGTTCTTCTTTTCTTTTTAATTTTGGAATAGAATGAATCCATGCTTTTCTCTGTAATTTTGCTAGCACTTGAGGAAGGGATGGGTGGATGAGTATGTAAAATTGAATAAGATTAATTACAGATACATTGGACCCAGGGCCGAATTTATAGGTCTAGGCGCCCTAGGCTCATGACTTCCAGCGCCCCCGTCCCTCTATCCTCACCACTTCCATCCTTTTGCCCTTACTACCATTTACATGATGGCAAATGACTCTCCTCCTTCTTCTAGCCATGAATAATAATAACGAGATAATAATTATTTAACTCTAGTAATTTGTTATTTACAAAATACGTTTAAATAATATTATAATAATAAAATAATTTCATTAAAATACAATGAGCAATTTTAATTAAATTATTGTAGGCTAGTTGTTGAAAATATGTTAATTACACTGAACAAGAATATAATAGAAGCTATTTTTTCAATTTTATTATTTAGGCCTACAATATTGTTATTACATTTTGTTCACGACTTTTATGCAGTTTTAAGAAGAATCCTAGCTTCAGCCATTTTTGGATTCTACTTTTTCTAACATCACAAATGGCTTATTGCAGTTTAGTGATGGATTTACCATTTTAACAATTAAAAATTCTAAAATTTCTTAAATACCTTTATAAAGTTTTTAAGGAGAAAAAATCTAAAAATTAACAATTCCAATCACAATACAAAACACTAAAATTTCCTAAATACATTTATAAAGTTTAAAATATCTAAAAATTACAATTACATTACAAAACACTTATATCATATAAGGACATAGAAAAACACTTTAAAGTAAATTGAAGAATGGCAACTTCATCATATTTTCTCCTCGCTATTTAGCATTTATTGATTCATCCTCTTTTCCACTTCTCTTTGTGTAGGAAAAAGGAAACGTAGATTTACAGAATTGAACCGTGCTATGTATCGGTCCACCCGCCAATAAGTCGCCCCTAAGAACTAGCAAGTTCAAAGTTAAATAAATCTCTAGGAATAGACAAAAGCGACACTACAAACTCATTAGCTTCGTTGAGCAGCTCTTTGAATATTAAACACCATTTCCGGGAATATTCATCTCCTGAAGGTATAAAGTCAAGTTAAGTAGGAAATGTTTCTTCTGTCATAAATGACACGCTAAGATATTTTTAAAATTTGTAAGGTCTCTAAATCCATCTTTGGATCAGACCAGGATAGGGTTTGGTAGGAAAGCGGCCGGTACCTTAGTTAAGGTACCATTCTGACGTTTATCCGGTGAAACTGAAGGAAACTATAGGGAAATGCCAGTCAGTGGATGATTGACAGCCGGATTCAAACGGTACGTACCCATTGCGGACCCGAAAAGACACTTTAGTTTTCCTCATATACAAAAATTTCCGTAAATTACGCCTTCATGCATACTTAACACAAAGTATATCTTGCCCATTAGCAGAGGTATCAATGACAGCGACGCCCTATATGTAACATAGACTTAAAAAATAAAAAAAAGCTTATAGACATACTTTTCTTAAACAATTCCTACTAAAGTAAAAAACATGTTTATGCATGACTAAAAAGAAAAGCATGGGGCGCTCTCTCTCTCTCATATACAGTCACTTTATAAAATCTTCAATTGATGCGCCCTATTCTTTCTTTTAAAAAGTCGTGCATGAACCAAAACTATTTCTTTTTCTTTTTTTTTACTTTTTAATACGAATTGTTTAAGAAAAGTTTGTTTTTAAAAGTTGTCTTATTTATTTTTTACTAAGTGTTCTGCAATCAGTCAAACCCCAAATCGTTGCAGGAGTATTTATGAGTAATATTAAAAATAATAATAATAATAATAATTACATATGCTTTCAAATTATATAAATATATAAAAATAGAAATGGAATATTGTGTTGTCACCGGAGGTACGTCACTGTGCAAACTTTCATCATTGTATGCGATCGAGAAATGAGTTAAATTAACGTTGGAAGATTTGAGGACACCAGGAGCCATTGTGAACAAAAAAGTGTAATAATGATTGTTGGTGTGTAAGGTAAAGCTATCCCCTGTGCGATACACACGCGCCGTGAACGGTGCATGAGGGATGTGGAGGTAGCGCTCCACATTTTCTTGACCTACGGTACGAAGTGAAGCGGGGTAGTCAGTCCTACGCTCGACTGCCTTTACTTTCCCAAGGCGCCCAGGAATACCAAGGACACTCTGGTACTCAATTTGATAGGAGGAGTGCACCTCAGAGCGCCAGGCATGGGAACACTGAGAGAAAAGCATGAGTGCATGGGAACACTGGCCGGGATTTGAACCCGGACCGCCCGATTCGTAGCCAGATGGGCTACCGTCTGAGTCACGGCGACTCCTTATTGGTGTGTACAAAGACAAAAATAGGAATAAATACTGTTCCTAAAATAGGCTCTAATCTTTGTTGTACTATTTCTAATGTAGATTAACATACTTTAAATTACCTGAAGTTAGTTATTTACGACGGGGCCAGGCGGTTGAAAGGTGATGGCGCTCTTTCTTAATGATATTTCCTAAAGATTTTTTTCATCTCGGGTTCTAAATAGCAAATTATATTTTTTTTCCTTGTAAAGTGCGCCCCTAGGCCCGGACCTAGTGGGCCTATGCATAAATTCGGCCCTGATTGGACTAATTTCATTCTCTTTCGAAAACTGAGTATCTTTTCTCTTTTTTGAAAATTAGAGTGGGTTTCCTTCCTTTTTCGTTTTAATTCTGCCTTAACATTGTTTTCCATAAGCAGAAAACCACTTTCACAGTTTTCGCTACTGTAGACAATGAAACGTTGGCCCAATATTTATCTAATTAACCGTATTCAAGTTTTACATACCTATCTCCTTCACGTGCAAGCAAAATTACAGCGAAAAACATTGATTCTTCCCAAACTTGAAA
This sequence comes from Lepisma saccharinum, assembly GCA_022664845.1. Classification (NCBI taxonomy): domain Eukaryota; kingdom Metazoa; phylum Arthropoda; class Insecta; order Zygentoma; family Lepismatidae; genus Lepisma; species Lepisma saccharinum. The sequence goes on from JAGDQP010008200.1 coordinate 18,557, forward strand.
AGGGAAATGTAACAGGAATTATGGAACGCACTGCATGGGTAGAGAGAGAGGGAGGGGGAGACAGAAGTGATGGAACGCACTTTATGGGGAGAGAGAGAGAGAGAGAGAGAGAGAGAGAGAATTTAGAAAAAAATGAGAGAGAGATAGCAACACTGTCTCTCTTCTTTCTGTCACCCTCTTCCCTTCCTCTCCATTCGCCTTCTTCGCGCGAAGGCCTTTCATTGTTTAATGAGTAAACATTGCGAGAAACAGATGTTCCAAACCGGATCGGATGGAAACCTGAAGTGCTTCAGGTTTGCTTCCGACAAAATGTCGGTCAGACAAATTGGATGCTTGTCGGATAATGTGTAAGGAGCCTAAGGTAGGCAGGCCATGTAGCTCGGATGGGGGAAAATCGAAGATTATATTCTATCCTAGATGGAAGGCCGGATGGAAGGAGACAATTGGGAGACCGAGACGTCGTTGGGATGACAATATAAGAAGAGATCTTCGAGAAGTAGGTGTTCGTGATGAAAACTGACTTGATATTGCCCAGGCTAGAATTCAATGGCGAACATTTGTTACTGCGGCGATGAACTTGAGAGTTCTATAAGCCATAGAGTTAGTTAGTTAGTTAGTGATGTTGGTCTTTATTGCAGGCTGTAGCTCCTGAAGCGAATGCGAATTACCTGTGTATATTTTTGCTGTCTGATCTCACCACAGAGAAAAGAAAGCAATGGCAGATCCGGTGATCAGATAAACTACATTTGGTATGTAGGGCTAAGCGCTTGGAAACGAGCTACCATAGCTGCACGCCGGGTAAAAATAGCAAGAAAAGCAACGAATTCTTAAGTTAAAGCAATATGATCAGCCAAACGACCGGAGTTCTATTCCGGCTCCCACTAACCTTTTAACCTCTTTCCAAGCGTACCCATACCACTCATTGATGAATTCTAACTTGAGTTGAAAAGTGTAAATCATTTAACAAATAAGGGATCAAATAGTGATCGCAATTAGAAAATATATACCAGAAATGATCAAAAGATGTCCAATATACAAGAGAAGTACTTATTTCTTTACAATGTGGCCAATTGGTGAACCAAAATCTAGTCTCTTCTAACCATTTCCAGAATCTAGTTAGCCTGTTTTCATATTTTGGAGATGATATCACTGTTCTATCACTGGATTGAGGACAGTCAAAGAGATCACGTGAAGGGAAATATGTCGGAACTTGGATAAACCAAGTCTAAGGTAACCAGATTTTAAAAGCAGCAAAACGGGACGTTTATCTAACTTCCCTAACGAAAAAACAAGATAAAATAAAATGACAAAATTCATACACTGTAATGTTAGATAATTAATACTAATGTTTAAAACTAATAAATAAATAGAATAGTAAGGTATTTACATATGATAACATGTACTGCACTCCATTTTCTTCAAATTGCTTTTATTCATATTTTGTCGGTGAATGTATTATCTTCAACACATCCTTCTTTTTAACCCAGCATTTTGTAAAATTCGGCACAGGTGTGAGTAAAGCTAAGCTTAATAGCCAACACGGTTTTCTTTTTTACTTGTCCATAATCCATTTATGTACGAAAATAACTCGTTCAGTGGGGGCATTTGTTCCAGGTAAACAAAGAAGAAACTCAAATATCTTAAGAAAATAGGAATATAGTACGTTGTTGACATTTAAATCCGAAATAATTTCTACTCAACACTCGCTAGATGATTTCTCTGAGTTCCATTTTCGCAGTATTCCTAAGGTTACATATTGCTTGATGTACACGTGCTCATCGTACAGACCAGTCTCATCTTCCTGAATTGAACGAGCCACTTCCCGAATGAAATCTTGAGTCTTTTGTATTTCTTTTTAATGGGTTATTTGTTCTTTAAGTGTTACAGTTCTTCAAATGAAATCCTGTAAATTCTCTAGGAGTAAAATTCATTTACCTAAATATTCAGATGCAGTTTGATGTTATTGTCTGGTGCATAAAGAAAGATTTATTATATCTGCCCGGAGTGGTGCGTTACTAAACTGAAAGTCTCCAACAAAGTGTTGACTTGCAGAGACAAAGGTGTATTTTGTGCCGATAAGTAAGAGATTTCAGTGATGTTGACATCAACAAATTCAAGCATGATACCGTAATTCCCACAATTGTGAAAAACGAGACATTTTGGTGTCCCGTTTTACGTCTGAGAAAAGTCTGGGACAGATGCTTAAAAATGGTACTACCCCGGCTAATACGAGACGTCTGGTCACCTTAACCAAGTCACCAAAAGCACGACATGACCTTCAAATACAAGAACATGAAGTTATATTATGCGTGACCAGCTCAAAGGGGAAATTTTCTTTGATTTTCTGTTCTGAGTCTGTTGTCAGAATCACTAGGCGGCCATTCTTTTTGTGCGGAAATATTCAAAGGTGACATGTATGAATAAACTCCGTTGATTGCTTGCAGTCTGCATTAACGAATCAACAAACAGATTACATGTGTATCTGTCAAGTGCTAATAGTACCCAGTATGTGCTGAGTTATTCATAGAGAATATTGAGTATTATTTTCAAGACATGTGAGTATAGGAGAATTGCTAAGTAATTAAATACTCCGACATCTATTCGGGGAAAGCTGCCAGAAAGTTAACAATATTGACTTGAAATTCAAGAATACTTTATCAAACAATCTAAACTGGTTTCGGAAGAACGAGTTTCAAGAGGGAAGAATCCAAATTTTTCATATTATTCACAAGTAATGATTTTGTCAATACCACAACAACACGGAATCCCAATGCATTCCCTAATTTGAAAATTTTAACGGCTGACATCATTTTCAATATACCCTTATTTTATTTTATCATAATTTTAGCTTCTTTAAAGATATGTAAGACTCAGTTTTGATGTAATTAAATACATACCTTCTACATCTATTCAGTTATTTTTTAAAATAAGCTGACAAGAACAAATTCCTGGTCATAAAGAAAGAAGGTAGCAAGAAAGAGGAAAAGAAATAGAAGAAAGAGGACGCACAGGAAGGAAGGTGGAAAGAAAGAAAAACATAAAGAAGCAAGGAAGGGGAGAGAGAAGAAAGCAAGGATAACAAGGAAGGAAATAAAGCAAACAAGTATAAAAGAAAGGATGCAGACAGAAAGGAAACGAAGAAAATTAAGAAGGAAGGAACGGAAGAAAGAAAGAAATACAAGTAGAAAAAATATATCACGAACGAAGTAATGAAGGAAAAAAGAATAAACGGGAAAAGAAAACAAGAAAAGGCATATCAATAGAAGGAAGATAACAAAGAAAAGAAAGAATCGAAGAAATAAAAGTAAACAGGAAAGAAAGAGAGCTTAATAGAAGGAAAGTAAGAAAAAAGTAACAAAGGAAAAAACTGAACGTAGGGTAAAAGAAAGAAAGTAGAAAGAAAGACGACGAGAAGAAATGAAAGATAAATAAAGACATACGAAGGTAGAAAGACAGGAAATTAAGAAAGAGAGCAGGGGAAAACATAAGAAATGGAGTGAAGATAAAGAAAGAGTAAAAGTAGGAAACAGAAGAGAATACTGGAAAGATAAATATGAGGAAGGAAGGAAGAAAAGAAGGATGAAAGAAAGAAAGAAAGAATGCACGAACAAAATAAAGAATAAGAATAGATAGAGAGATGGGAAAGATCAAAATTACACGAACAAAGGAAAGGAGTAAGAAAGAGAAGATGACACAAGGAAAGAAAGAAACTGGGGAAAGGTAGAAAAGGACGAAAGAAATAATGAAATGAAAGGAAGATGGCAGCGAGGAAGGAAAAGAGAGAAAAAGGAAATTAGAGAGAAAATAGAAGAAAAGTGAATTTAAAGAAGAGAAACGAATCTACGGAAGGAAAGAAGAAAAAGTGAAAGAAGACAGAAAGGGAGGAAGAATGCACGAAGTAAAGGAAAACAAGAAAAATAAGAAATGAAACAGGAAAAATGTGGAAAAGAAATGAAAGAAAGAAAGCAGGGAGGAGTTAAAAATAAGAAAGATACAATGAAAGAGGGCACGAATGAGGGAGAGAAAGAAAAGAAAGGTGAAATGAAAGATATGAAAGAGATAGGAAATAGAAAAAGCAGGAAGAAAGGAAAGAATTAGAGAAAAAAGAAGAAAGGTAGAAGTAAAGAGAGATTAAAGGAAAGAAAGGAAACCAAGAGGCCATGAAGGATGGAAAGTAAAAAGTGAAGAAAAAGAAAGGAAAAATTAAAAGAATGAAGGCAGGATAGAAAAAAGGAAAGAAAGAAAGAAGATAGAGGCACAAGGGAAGAAAAGGAAGAAGGGAGATAAAAAGAAGGAAATAAAGAGGACAAGAAAGAAAACCAATATGAGAACAATTATAGGAAAATGGAAATGAGGAAAGAAAAGTTAAATAGGAGGAATTAGAGAAAAAATGAGAAAGAAAGAAAAATGACACAAACGAAGGGAAAAAGATAGAATAAGTACGATACGATAGAGGAAAAAGGGGCACGATTGAGGTTGAAAAGGGAAGAGAGAGTAAGAAAAAGAAAGAAGGTTGAAAGAAAGAAAGAACACAAGAAAAAGAAAGATGACACGAAGGAAAGAAGAAGTAGGTAGAACTATAGAAAGAGAGAAGTACTGAGAGACAGAAAGTAGACACGGAGAAAAAAGAAAGGAAGAAAATATTTTTTGTTTGTTAAATTCTGCAGTACACAATTATAGTTATTACATTATACTAACGTTAGTTTTATAGTTACAGTATTATGCATGTACAAAAAAATATCGAATCAGTACTTAAGTAAGAACTCTCCAATCAATATGCGAGTCCTGTTACCGGTCATCCCGGTTAAACTTTTCGTTGCCCTTCACTAAAGAACGAATAGAATAAATAGGAGGGAAATTCTACTGTCAAGAAAAATAACGTAATGAGGAAATTCTGAAGAGAATGGGCGAGACAAGAACAATACTTGAAACAGTTAAAAAGAGAATAGACAGCTGGTTAGGACACTGTTCACGTCAAGTTTACATACCCAGGGATGCAATTCAAGGTAATATTGATGAGTAATGAGGAGGAGATATTATCTCTTGTGAAGAATCATCAAAACGATCATACACTAACAAGGAAACTGTCTTCAGTGGAACACGAAAATTATCATGAAATTTCCACAGTGCATTGATGATGTGTTCAAATGAACACACCTCTAGTACTACGTTTCAAAGTTTTGCGGAACACGAGTTACAGGACTTCAAAGTTCACAAAATTTTGTTCTGAACGCCTAAAGGATAGGCAACATATGTGTTGAATTTATGCATTTCCCATTCACTTCTATATGAAAGGTTACGCTGGAGATAATTTAAATGTTATATTAAAGTTACGGATGCTGTTGACTTACTAACAAATTGCTCTGATCCCCGACAAATGCGAATATTATATGAATACAGGGTGACCCAAAGGAAACTTCCTATCACGTAAATTTCGGAACCGACTGATTTCCAAAAGGATTCCGACACACGCCCCTTTTAATTTAACGAAGAATGTGCCATCATGGTGAAGCGTTGCATGCTGTCCGATTTTATTGTGGTCTAGTGGCAAAAAGTTAAATTTCCTTAAATTCCCCCCTTGGATCAAATGACACATAATGTCAATGGTCTTTTGATAATATTTATAAAATCATGTGATAATTTAGTAGTTTCTTTAAAAACTTTGCGAGAAATTGCGTTTGCAACTCTCAAATATTATAAACCAAAACTTGGTAGGTGAGGATATATTTTACACTATCGAACGTTATGAGCGCTCTAACTGTCATAATTAGTATAAAAGAACTCCTGAAAACATCACTATGATAGATTTAAAAGTCCTGTCTCATGTTTTGTGATCCAATAACATCCAATTCCTGTGATGAATACGTTGATGCCGCGAATTTCAGATCAGCATCGCGCGTTGGCAAGTCGAAGCACGTGGGCTCAAACCCCGCTGCCAACATGTTGCCTGAAAATTTACGGGGTTTCTATCAATTTCATGAGGCAAATGTTTTGTTGGTACCATAACTAAAGCCCTGTATGCTAACTTCCACAGACACGATGTTTGGAAGCGAGATTCGAACCCAAGTGCTTCCCCTTCCCAACGCGCAGTGCTGATCTGATATTCGCGGCATTGACGTATTCATCACAGGAGTTGGGTGCTATTGGATCACAAAACATGAGATAGCATGTTTAAATTTATCATAGTGATGTTTCCAGGAGTTCTTTTATACTAATGATGACAGCTGGAGCGCTCATAACATTAAATAGTGTAAAATATTACCTTACCTACCACGTTTCACTTTATAATAGTTGAGAGTTGCAAACGCAATTCCTCGTAAGGTTTTCAAAGAAACTCACATGCTTTTGTAAATAGAACTAAAGACCATTGACATGATGTGTCACTTGACCCATATTGCCATTTAAGAAAATTTAACTTTTTGCCACTAGACCAGAATAAAATGGAACACCATGCAATGATTGACCACGATTTGTACATTCTCCCTTAAATTAAAAGGGGCATGTGTTGCGATTTCTTTTGGAAATCAACCGGTAACTAAATTAACGGGATGCTAAGTTTCCTTTGGGTCACCCTGTATTTATATAATATTCGCATTTAGCGGAGATCAGAGTAGTTAATTAACATGTGAACTTCATTCATAACTTTAATCTAACATTTAAATTATTTCCAGAGTAACATTTTATGTAAAAGTGAATGAGAAACGCATAAATTCAACACGTGTACGAAGTGTTGCCTACCCTTCAGGCGTTCACAACAAAATTTCGGAAACTTTGAAGTCCTGTAAACTCCGACACGTCGTACTAGAGTAGTGTTCATTTGAACACATCATCAATGCACTGTGGGAGTTTCATACTGATTTTCGTGTCCCACAGGAGACAGTCTCCTTGAAAGGCAAAGAAGTGAAAATGTGGATGAATAGAGAGAGCTTAAAATGACGTTTTCGGCACAACACTAATGAAGATGATATATTAAATGAGTGATTTACATTCTGTAGTTTGCATTGTACACTTCTCGAATTATGTAGATCTAGAGAGTGGTAACTTCTGATGCATTGTAATCAAGTGGTTCCTGATTCGATTTCCGGTGGAAACACACGTTGTTGAGATACCACTTTAAATTATTGGTTCCGTTCTTCAGGACATCATCCGATGGAAGACAATGTCAAACTAAAATCGAACTACTTTGTCCAGGGACATTCCGGTCATACAGCTACGTGCAGGCAGAACACACATCGCCTTAATTATTATTATTATCATCATGATCAGTCTTTGAAAAACAAAGAGAAGACTTACTTAATAGAAATGGTTATATACATTCATGATTCATGCAGTTGGTATTATTATCGATTCGTTTATACAGAATCCATGATTGTGTTATCACTAACGCAGACAGGATGTTATGAATTAATGTATGCATTCTTACAACTCATGTTTAGCCGCTGACGTCAGTGAGCAGCTGCACACTTATTGAAACTTACTGCACAATGTAATATTTATCATCCAGAGCGTCGTGAAATCAGAAACTTACTTTTGCTATTTCTCGTGACACCATTATATAAAAAAATTGTATCAAGAAATGTTTGCAAACTGTCTCATTCCGATTTGGATTACGTGGAACCATTGTGTAGAATATTCCAGAACAAACGGGAAATAATAACTATTTACACAATCCTTTCAGTGTTTATATTAAATCATTTCGCTCAGGTTTGCCGGAAACGGTTGTTAACATTTTGTATTGGCTCACCTAACTGGTTGTAGAAACAAATAAACAGAGAAAACTATTCGATTCCTTCTCCTCATTAACATCAGCAAAATAATGTTCCCAAATAGCAAAATAGCGCTGAAAAATAATTTTAAATTATGTAAAATCATTTGTTAAATAAAGAAGTCCTGTTCTATTTAAGAAGAAAGTTTTAAAATATCTTTTACAGGCATTTTGAAATAATCATAAAGTTGCTTGTAATTCAGCATATCAAAATTATTTTTTTATATGTTTTTAAAACAATTTTAGTATATTTTGCTTACATATTTCTGAAACACTTTGTACCATTTTGTTGCTACAAGATTTCGATTCGAGTAACTTTGGATAAGATTTGATATATTAAGGACAGATTCTTCCTTGATGTTCTGTTAAATTACAACCACAACCTAAGCAGTTCCCTAGTTACCTTCATATTAATTTACAGTTAAGTTTATTAAGCTACTGTCAATAACAAAGAAAAAAGCACAATTCAAGGAAAATGATCGCGATTTTTTAAAATTCTTTTTTGTCTAATTATTTCATGCGAAATACAACTATATTTGTAAACAATTTAAGTAACAAAAAATCACAATATTAATCCCTCCCCATCTCTTTTACGTGCTATTTACAAGCAACGTGACCTGTTTCTTTTAATCGGTTGGATATCATCATCATTTCTTTCCATTATGTTTCATTCTTCTTTCTCAACAACAACAAAAAAAGTATGTCTTTCCCATGTTTACTCACAATCAATTATTATGATTCATGCTCGTTTATTATATACTATTCTGTGCATCTGCAAACGCGTATATTCAATTTCACCCATCAGGACATCTACTGCTCCGTTTGAGGATGATTGTACTCTTCACATGGAGGAAAATTATAATTGAACTAGTTTCACGCCATGACGTTTTAGCTATCATTTACATATGGATATTGTCGTGACAACGCCAGACTTTCGCAGCGTACCTGTGGTTGTTTCATTTCAGGTTTTCAGTGGTTGGGGGTTGTTTCGAGGTAGTGAGGTAGAGTCGATTGAAAATTATTTATTTCTCCTCGTAATCGTTTCTTCCCTGCCGTTGAATATTCTTGCCGATTTTCAACTTTTTAGGTCAACGGGAAATGTAGCCCCCCCCCCCCCCGATTTTCGGGACAGGAGTTTCTTATTAGGATAGACTGATAACGAAATAACTAAAATTTCCATTTTTCGCGTACACTTAACGGAATATGTCCATTTTTTTTATTTTTCCAAAACTTGAAACTACCCACGCGAATTTCAGCTTTCTAGACCCATGGGCTGGATACCCGGGGATATTGGAGTACCTAACGACATTATTTGGGAACTTAACAATGTAATTGCATTTATAATTTTTTCTGTAATTCCCACCGGTCTATGAATCTTCCTGCCGAATTTCAGTTTTCTTCCCGAATGGGAAGTACCATTTCGAAACCCTGGTTATTGTTATTATAACGGTGTTATGGGGATGTTTCGGGTGTAACTGCGATTTTAAACATTTTTCCTGTGATTACAATATTGTCTCCTCCAGCCGCGATGACTCAGTTGGTAGAGCGCATAACTCTGGTGCTAGAGGTTGTCGTATTGAACCTATGTTAGATTTGAGGTGGACATCCGTGTGCGTGGGTTTTCTCGGGATTCTCCCGTTTCCTCCAACTTTCTTCATTCCACCAATTCATCCCATCATCATCCATCCGGCCTGAGCCAAAGTTGCCTAAAGGACTTAAAAACTAAATTCAATTCAAATTAAACTACTAAGTTTGTAATGGCAAGTCACGCATTTTTATGAATGGGGGAATTAAAGTTTAATAGAACAGTAAAATTTGAGTGTAATTATGGCTAGTTTCACAGTTCATACAAGACGGAATATCATAAAGGAAGGTCGAAGGCTTGAAATGGAAGAAGCTTATTCTGCTACAAGGATGTGCATTTTGTAGCGTCACTAGATTAAAAATGGCTATCAAATTGAGGTCCAAATCGCTGATTTCGAATCTCAAGATGTTTTTGTCAACTTGAATGCAAAGAAAAATGACCTGAATTTGCACGTGTTCCATTAATGCGTACAAAATATTAAGGGTGAGTACCTGAGATAGAACTAAGAAAAAGTCGATATAAACGGGTGTCGAATATTCAGTACTTTCAGAGCTATAGGCTGCCGAAAGCGTGGGAAAATGAGCTATTAAAAAATACATATTTGAATATCCTACAAGCAAGGGATTCCCCAAAGGAAAAATAGTATACCCCAAAATTCTTCCAAGTAGGGTCAAAAACTGCATAAATGAGACGCTTTCTAGACTGGTAACAATAATTCGTTTACCACATGTCGATATCTCAAGTAGACCCCGTATGCGGAGCGAGTTTTGAAAATCGTGAGGGATTACACAACTGTTAGGAGTATGAGTAACAAAATTTCACTGAACTGTTAGATTATTTGTCGCAAAAGAGACAGTATGTCATTTCTCAGTGGAATGGCGGTGATTATGTGAATAACAGATCCAGCGTAAGGTAAATGTGGGGGCAGTCGGGTGGGCAGTGTGCGGGTCACAGTGTTTTCATGAAGAATCCCGGCTGGGCCATGGAACCTTCTCAACATTTAGAACTGTGCCTCTTATTTAACCGAAAATAGTCACATTATTATTGACTTAAATGCACTAGAAATGAAAATTTTAGGACTGAATTACAAAACGTACTGTATCAATCAAAATAACATGATTGAAAAGAACAAGGAATGTTCATGTGTATTTCAAATCAAGTGGACAGAAAGTACATAACATCCTGAAAGAATATAATCATTTGATTCTCTCTATATTTGTAAGGTTGAGTATGCTACCTTAAAATGTTGAAATTGAAATCGGGAAAGACAGATTTTTTTATGCAGATCCAACAGCAAGAGTTCAATTGCAGTTGGCTGTTCTACCTGACAGAGGGAAACAATAGCATAATTACGATTGTAGACATGAAATAAGTACAGAACAGACGGCTTGTGTTTGTGTCCTGCTCAGGACGAACATAAGGTTTTCAGAATTTTCGCGCTTTCCCTGTCCCATAATGCGAACACCGGGACAATACATTACACAGAGGCACTAACCGCTACCTTTCCTATTCCATTCCACTGGAAAAATCTCTTCGAGGGACATCATCGTTCGGACGTAGTCTTAAGGTGCAGCTAAAAGTAGAAACTAGACGTCAAATGTAGTTTATGCATGATAGAGCTCTATCTCATTTGTATGAACAAGTTTTAATACATTTAAATGGATGAGGGTGGGTGGTCCACTTTCGTGACCTGCTCGTTCACCAGATCTAAATCCTATGGATGTTTATTTATTGGTACATCTAAAAGCTTTGTTTGTTCAACGGAGGTTCGTGATCTACGAGATATGCAACAACGTAGCCACGTCGGATTCCAAGAAATTTGGGATACGACCGAAATATCCGACACCATTCAAAGTTCATTAACATGCCGTACCCACGCTTGCGTTCGCTCTGATGGAGACTACATACAACACATATTGTAAAATTAAGATGTGTTCGCAAAGAAATCACTCCTGTGGTAAGTACAATTCGTTAATTTCATACATTTTAGATTTGAATTTATTTATGAGCTTTGCCAATCTCAACAAGTATTACAAGCTTAGTGTTCCACAAACGAAAGTCTCTGATTTCCTTATTTGCAGCATAAGAATAACATTTCAAAGGTTTGTTTGTATTGTTTGTAATGTCTGTGTTTAAAAGTGTGGGGAGGAGACAAAAGAATAAGATCAGGAGAATATGCCTCTCTTAAACTCAATTAGACGAATGTTATTTACTACTAGTAGTAACAGTATCGTTACAACTGTAGTGAAACTTTCCAACTAGCTTCTACTTTTAGCTGCACCTGAAGACTCCATATAATTACGTCCGTACGAAGATGTCCCTCGGAGAGAGCGCCGTAGCTCAGTGGTAGAGCGTTGGCGTAGCATTCGGGAGGGTGTGGGTTCGATCCCAGTGGCCGACCATCCTGCCTGAGGTTTTCCCAGGATTTATCCTCAGTCACACAAGGCAAGTGCCGGGATGGCACCTTGAGCATAGGCCCTGGCCGATACCTTCCCGAATCCATTCTCATCCCCTATCTTGGCCTGAGCCTTAGATGCCTAAAGGCCATAAATAAAATTCAAATTAAAAATAAATAACATATTCCTCATAACTGCATGAACCTCGGTTACAATGACATTCGGTTATAACGACACATCCCTTGGATGTCGTTATAACCGAGTTCTACTGTATGCAATTCTTTACAACTTTATTTTACAGAAGAATGGAAGTCGTCTTTTTAAAAACTTTGAAACCGTTAAAGTCAATACTGCTTTCATAGACGTACATAGGCAAAGCAAATTGTTCTCTCTCTCTTCCTCCCTCTCTCTCTCCCTCCCTCTCTCTCTCTCTCTCTCTCTCTCTCTCTCTCTGGTCTCTCTCGCTTTCTCGCTCTGTCACACTGAAAATATTAGGAAACCAAGTGTTATTATACGGTGCTTTCAAAGAATGGACTAGCCATTAACCTCATAAAATCATCATTGTACACGCCATTTGTCCATTCTTTCCCGTCTTTTTTCACGTACATTTAACCGATAATACAAATTGTTCATCTCCTTATTTTATGACGCTATGGGGTTATCTGTATTTGTGTGGGGGGCTGGATAGTCACCCGTAAGGCAAGGGACAGGGAAGTTAGAATGAAATAAGCATTCCACGGCTGTTCCTGAAACTTGAGACGAGGCGCTCCTTTTTTGGCGTAGAAGAGACCATGCTAGACCTCGAAGAACCGAAGGACAATAATAACATTTCTCATCAACTGATATTTTATTTTCAGTCCGCTTCCCCCCAGCTCATGAAATCCGGAACCTTCAAAGTGCTTTTATTTTGAATTCTCAAGAAATTTTGACGCAGAGTATTTTATATTCAGAGAAAGAAAATTATTGTTTGGATTTTGGTTTACCTGTTTATTTTTTCTTCAACATAAAAATAAACCAAGTGCAAAAAAAAGCAAAAAACAAATATAGGATGGGATGAGAGGTTGAAACAGAACACCTTTCTGTCTTGATTCTGTTTGAGCGTGTACGAATGCTTTCATGCAGTACTCAATATTTCTTAAACCGTCATGAATTTCTTCTACATTTCTAGAATTTTATATCTCAACAAATAGAGATGGATCGACACTAGAATTTTTTTTATATCCCCGATACTTATTTCTAATCTTCGATACTTGATATTCCGTACTTTATTCACAATGTCTTCCAATGTGTTAAATAATACATCTAATATATTATTAAAATTAAAATGTAAATGTATTACTTTCCTATTATTTAACGTTGTCCTGAGTCATAGATGCCTAAAGGTCATAAATAAAATTCAAATTCAAGATGCTTTAAGATGTATGTTGTAGACCTAACGTTCTACCATTGCATTATTTTCAAAGTAAGATATTAGTCTCAAAAAATATAAAAGTATCGACTCTATTAGTTGCTGTATCGACCGATACCGATACTTTTCTAGTATAAATGTTCCTATAAACATGGGTCCGACTTCGCTTCGTTTTGGAGATACAGCGTTTCCCACTTGGAGCCTAATTGGACGCCTTATAATGGGAAGAAAATAAATAATTCTCAATAAACGAGAAACGACGCATTGAGAGAAAATTTCGCTTCCTAAAATTTGTTTCCATCATCGTGGTAGATATCAAGAGTGAAAGTACGATGCCACCGGGTTGCCAGTGTTGCCAACCTGGTATAACATTTAAAAAAATTAAATGGCATTACGTTTTTTGCGGGGGTATTCGGCATGCTCTAATGATGATAAACAACATAGGTAAAGCACACACCACAATGCTGCAAACTGTGGATGAAATATCTTAGGAAAATACGTAGATTGTATAAAATCGCGTAAAAATGTATTATCCATAGTTTGCAACACGGCAGTGTGTTTAAAGTGTGTAGTTTATCATTAGTAGAGGATGCCAAATACCCAATAAAACGACGTAGTGCCATTTGAAAATGTTTAATGTTATACCAGGTTGGCAACACTGACATTCTGGTGATATAATGGTTTCACTCTTCATATGCACCTTGTTGTTAGAAATAAATTTCCTTAAACGAAATTTTAATTCAATGTATTGTTTTTGATTTATTGAGAATTATTTTATCCCCATTATAAGGCGTCAAATTTGGGCTTCAAGTTGGAAACACTGTACCTCGAAAATGAAGCGAAATAGGACCATGTTTATAGGAATTTTGTTCTTATTTTGGTGTGATAAATCATTTCCCGAAGTTTTTGCGTATATGACTGGGACACAATGTATATGAGATAACCGTGTTTGCGTTCGCACAGTGTTTGTCGTGTTGAGCGTTTCCTGCTTTGTAGCCGATAATATTTCCAATAAAACTATAGACATTCGATAATCCGGCAAAATCGGTTATCCGGCATGGCCGTGATCTCTACCGTGCCGAATAAAAGAGCGTATACTGAACCAAGTTTGTTGTAAAAGGGTAATTTCCTAAGTAGAGCTAATAAAGAACCGCTTGAGAAGTATGGTAAATTAAGAGTATCTGAGGTTACTTTTGCTGACGCATCCTCGCAGAAAATTAACCAGTGATTTTGACCCAAAGTAGTAAAATTAAATACTTGTAAAGAGCAGCAGTTCGTTACTTACGAGTGTAGTGTAAGCAAAGCTGAGAATTATGTATTAGTTACATTGTATCAATATTGTTTGCAACAATCTAAAGTTGTAATAAATTTTCGGTCTATGCCGAGCCCATGCCTGATCGTAAAAACTATCCTGCCTTGGACAGGGCCCTCCTCCCGCACCTCCCTCCGCAGGCTAGCGCTACCGCGAGTGACCCAATGCCCGGTACCTTAGTCTGGAGTCTGGACATAGTACGTGCCTGTGTATGGCAAACCCGGACATGAAAACATATAGATTTTACAAAAAAAAAGTCCGAGCTGTGCACATTCTTACCACACAAAGTTTCTGTTATGTATGAAAGTAGCGATCTTGCATCTAGCGAAACAGCTGGACGAAAACCTAAAAATCTACCATAAATATTACCGTCCAAGTAAAAGCAAACAACTGATAATTGTTTAGTTTTACTAATGTCTGTAGTCTCGTCTACCATCAGAGCGAAATATAACTTTATCTACCTGCTTTGCTATAACTTCTCGACCAGCATTAGTAAGAGTTTCTAAAATCTCGTTCTAAATGGATAGGTGTATATTAGGATGGGCAGATTTTTTTTTTTTTTTTTTAGATATTGGGGTTCGAGTTGTCACCAAAAGTTGTGCATTAGTACCAAATAAAGTCATGTCAAATATGGACGTTCTAAAACAATATTTAACTTGGCCCCAGGACCCCTAAAGGTTTTTTTTTTAAAGCAAGGAATACAAATATGAGACCAGTTTCCACATTTTGGGTTAAGAGTAGTTATGAAAAGCAAACTCGTAAGCTTGTTTCGGCGAACACACATAACATAACATAACATTCTACAACTTTTGCACGCTACGCAAACTCAAATTTCTAAAATAAATACATGAAAATCTGCCGTTCCGGGACACCCCCTCCCCTCCTAAAAAAAATGTTTTAAAGTTGAGGTTGAGTACTATTGAAATATTGACCCGGGCCCCGGGGCCCCAAGAAAATGTTAATTTTGAAAAGGGAAGCATTTCTTAAAATATAATTTTGAGTTTGAGAAGCGTATTGAATCCAAAGTTATTGAATGCTAGGTTATGTTTTTTCGCCGAAACACAGCCAGATCAAATATATCTAGCCGGGCCCCGCAGCTCGCGAAAATTTTAGCTAGAAAACGGCCAAAAACGCTTGACGGCCTAAAACGGCCACATTTTGGCTAAACTTTGTACCAATGCACAACTTTTCATAACTACTCGACGTGGATTAAACGTTAGTACCGAAACGTTATGTTAACTTTGTAAATGTACCGAAATGTCCGCCTGCTCAACGGTTTATTCGACGTTGAATAATGGTTGAGAAGAAACGATGAAGAAACGGGCTTAGTTGGCCAAAACAAAGCATGAATGCTGTCTATTGGTATACACACATTTAGTTTCATTTTATCCGTTGCTTTCCTTATAATATACACTGCAAAAAAAAAAAAAATAGTTGTGTTAATTCAACACAATGTGGTGTCCCAGCGTGATTACCACTTTTTGTGTGTTAAATCAACACAACACACGGTGTTGATTTCGGTACTGGGAGAAAAAAAGATACGGCGCCAGCGAGATTTGAACATGGGTTGTTCAATTAGAAGTTGAATGTCTTATCGAATTGGCTAAATCGTGAGAAAGAAAAGGCATTAGATTCAAACGATATTTAGCGAGCAACATTTGAATTAAACGACTACACAATAGATTGAAACAATGTAGGGGGTCCAATATATGTTGCTGAGCCCCCAAAACAAACTAAGTTACTTGCATGAGTTATCCCATGGTTTAATCAGTTCCTATTTGTAAACTGAGAACCAGAATTCCCATTCACTGAGAATATTCTATTTCTATGAAAGCAAGCAAGATGGCGACAGCCAAACACTTGAGAAGCATTACTGCTTTCTTATCATAACAACATGTCAATGCTGCGCTTGCTTTCGTAGAAATGGAACATTTTCTCAATGAATGGGGATTGAGATCCCTAATTTACTAATGAAAAAGTGATTAAATCATGTAATAAGTCGTGAGAGTAACTTTGTTTTTTTTGGGGGGGGGGGGATTTAGCAACATTTCTTTTATCCTCTATTCTGTTTCAATCTAGTACTTTTTCTGTCTGACGATTTAGCCAAGTCGGTAAAACGGTCGACTTCTAACCGAGCAACCCACGTTCAAATTTCGCTGCCGCCGTAACTTTGTTGAATTAACACAACTATTTTTTACTGTGTACGGTGCTAATTTTCCAACAGTAAATAATCCCAGCGGCTGCTGTGGGGTTGGAACAGAAGAACGTTCTACACTTCTCGTTGGTAGCTCGTCGTCTTACCCCCTCATCCATGGATCCACGTTTTGAGTTTGCTGCTCTTTTACGGTACCTGTATTAGCAGGCAGTTTAGAATGGAATTACCACGCGTTGTTCACCATCATGTACGAGTAAAGATACTTTCCTTTTTTTTTCTTCTGCGCAGTTTTTCTACTTTAAAACTTTGATCATCGCTGTACTATTATATTTGTATTTCTCAATAAGTGTAATACGTCGCCTTAGAAAAAGCATATAAAGAGAAATATATGTCATAGATTAAACGCCATATTAACGAAATTAAGTGTTCGTTGAAATACACTTTAGAATTTAATGTTTTCAACATGCAGATGAGAGCATGAAAAATGTAGTTAATTTCATTGTATTTGCTTTTAATTATAATGTTTAAGCAATTAAATTAGAAACACAAGTGTGAAACGAAATCTAGGACATAGTAAGAATGATAGTTGAAAGATACGTCGCATCAACGAAATTCTATCTTCTTTGAAATATGGTTTAAAATTCAATCTGTTTTCAACGTGCACATGAGAACATAAAATTTAGTTTGTGTCATTCAATTAGTTTTTAATTATATTTTTTTACATAACATTAGTAAGAAACACATTAAACAAAATCAATACCATAGTTGAAAATATCATATTGAATACACGTTGTATTACCGCCTTATCAACGCAATGACGTATTTGTTGAAATATGGTTTAAAAATAAACGTAATTTTTTTCAAGCGATAACGGCTAATCAATGAAATGAACCTAAAATCAACGTTAAAAACACGTATGTGTGCTACTGGGGATGTGGAAACTGGTATATTTTTATTCCTTGTTTTGTAAACAACAATTGGACAATTTAGGGGTCCAGGGGCCCGGTTAAATATTGAGGACGGCCATATTTGGCATGGCTTTATTTGGTGCACAACTTTTGATGACAGCTCAAACCCCAATATCTGAAAGAAAAAAAAATCGGACCACTCTAGTGTAAATACTTCGAATTTTGGAGACCCTTCAGTTTTTTTTTCTCCACAATGAGATTACTCTTCGATATAAATTCTAAAAGTTCTAAAGAAATCTCACGATTCTCACTTTCTTCTGATTCATTATGACCTTTCTTTTTTGCCTTCCCTGTATTGCAGTGAACTTAGTATTTCAATAATTTGCCAAATGTACTTACGACTTTCCCGTACTTCAGCCGCATATGTCTCGCTTAACAAAGTTGCAACTGTTGTTTATGAATCGTTTTGTTTCATGCGCCGGTATTCGTTTGAAGTTGTACAGCTTTCCTTGTGAACGTCAGTATTTTCATGCTTTCTGATCTGATCGCTCAATCGGCGGTAAGAGCCTTCTTGCAACTCACGTATCCCTGAGGACCCTGATGACCCGTCGCTAGTGATGAACGGCGGCCACCCTCGGTAAAGATAGAAAACGACACGCGAAACAAAAAACTTAATCTTTATTAACACTATATTCTAATTAAGGAAAAGTTTTAAACCATTCACACTGAGAACTTCTTTCTCTTCCCCGAATCGTCTCTTGGGATAGTCATCTTAACACTGGTCTCTGAGGCCCGTTTGATATGGATTTCGCAATGTCGGGAAGGAAATACACCTTCACTTTCTTCGTTATCGAAGTTGTTATCTCTCCTCTATTACACTTACATCGTCACCGAAATCTATCGTGACACCTTCCCGTTCATTTACTTTCCTTTGTAAAAATTGGGACACACAAACGAAAAAATATGGAAAACTGTTTTAAATACCTTTCACGTTCTTCTGGTATAGAAACACCCTGAACGCACTCACATTACGAAAGAAAAATGTTCAAATACGGATAAGGACTACCGTAAATTCACGCACATGCAAAGTCGATCACAAAACTAAATTGTTTCAACGGTAGAGGTCCAGGAGAACAGGAAAGAAAAGAAAGCAAAACACTTGTAACATGTGACATTCACGGCGCGCCTAAATATTTAAGAATAATGAGTTCATAATTCATTATATTCTATTGTTCTATTCTGGTCTATTTAATATAGAATAGAATAACAGCAAATCTACAGCCTCGAACGACAGAGTGACGGTAAACGTTGTGCACATAACATTTCTTGTAGTTGATTTTTTTTAATGTAAGCGGTGTTGAAGCCTCAACGAAGAATGCTCGTATCAAAGAGAGGAAAAAGCAGTAACTGTAGCAGCAGAGCACAATTTAAAAAAGAAAAAATGAAGATCTTACTGCTTAAAGAGAGAGCATTACGTCATTATGAATGACTTTGTGCTCCCCACCCCACCACCACCAAAAACAATGGTAGAGTGGTACAATCCGGTGTGCTGCCAGAGTTGATAATATCTAGTTTATAAACTTGACAAAGAGGCAATCAAATGACTGACTAATAGGTCAAAGTATCAAAGCAAAGGAATTACACGAGATCTTTTGTGTCAAAGTAGGCAATGTCAGAATGATTTCATTGCGAAATCACTTGATAATGCATTATAATATCAATGATCATCTTCCTTAAACAAACAGGGGGTGCGGGACATTACTCAGGGATGCGCCCGCAGCTCTTCGCACCCCCTAACGACGCCCCTTCCTTCCTCTAAGAAAGGTGAAACTAAAGATGGTCTCAAATTCTGCTCATGCCGACAACGCGGTATTTACGAAGAGAAAACAAACTCTTTAATCAGTGCTGTCGTTATGAGCAGGGTTCAAACGATGTCACCTCTCTAGTATTGTTTTTATTTCCTAAGCAATTGCAAAATTTTTATAATCACAATTGGCTCTTTTCTCCAGTGTACAGTGCATATTCGTAAGGAAATATTCTAGGATTTAAGTTTACTAAGATAACATTTAGTTCATAAGCTCTCAAAACTGTACTATCAATCTGGGAATACCTTATGACAATATTCCATATAAAGTATGAGAGCTATTTTGGAGCCGCGGTTGCTCATTGGTACGCTCACCTCTGGTCTGTGGGATCCCCGATTCGATCCTGGGGTTTGTGCCATATGGAGTTTGAAATGAACAAAAACGGTCTGCGTGGGTTTTCTCAGAGTTCTCTCGTTTCCTCCCACTTTCAATCATTCCGCCAATTCTCCCATCATCATCCATTCCGTCTGATCCAAAGTTGCCTAAAGACCTTAGATAAAATTAAATTCAATGAAAAGTATATAATGCAGTCAAATCAATCAGCACTGCTTTTTCATCCTTCCATTGAGTATACATTGCTTTCGAACAATTTGTGAAAAATCAAATAATTTGATACAAATACACAAAGTAGGTAATGTCATAGTAAACAAAAACTGGATCAGACTGGAAAAACATGTCAATACGATCAGGCTCTACGAGATTTTTTTTTCTGTCTTCACGTTATCGACTGAAGTACCACTGAAAGGGGCGGGAGAAACTAACAAACTATGACGGTATTAACCTGTTTTTTCCTTCTCATCGAACAGCCCCTTGATCGAAAGAGACCCAGGCTAAGCGATGTGGTTTTGCTCTCCTTCAAATTTTATAAACGGAAGACAAATAATGAAAACAATACAAAACGTTAGTTGTAGAACAGTAAGAGCTGGGTTTGAATCACAGTTAATGGAGATACTATGCGAAAAATAATAGCTGTTCAATAGCAATTTTGCATCCGAGAAGGGACAATGTGCTCCCTAGGTTCCGTTCCCTCGCATTGATATTTTGATTAATGATGGGGAAACCCTCCCTAAACAGTGTGTTGCGAGCACGCCACTACAAGGAGTTCGAAGGTGTAGGCTCGGGTTACGCAATTGACGAAAAGTTGGAAACCAATGGAAACCACAGGACATGGAGTCGCAAATCAACATAAAATATGAAAATGTTCAATATCTTACAGTTTTGTGCGGTGTTCCATTTTCGAGAAAACGTATATAATTATGATACCTTATATACGAAAAACCTAAAAAGATGAAGATATATCCTGTGGTGCAACATTGCCTTTGCCTCTTTGGCACGTGCTCTACTAGCAATTTTGTTACTCCATTTTCATTGCGTAAGTGAAACACACGTCAGAAACCCTAGTCGTAACGTCCTTATAGTATGGACATTACTGACAGTGTGCAACAGATCTAGCGAGCGAGCACAAAGCTGCAGACTGGCCATACCAGGAGTGAGCGAGCGACAAATTCTTTTTAGGATAAATTTTAGATTTTATTTTTCTTTATTTTCTTTACACCCGCAACAGAGAGCCATCTCCGGTTATTACAGGTTTTACATGTTACAATCATATATATTTTGTTAAACATGGTACTACTTGAAACTAGAATGTTAAAAATAAAAAAATAAATGAAAGGTAGAAAAGTCACCTTTCGATGCTGTAGCTGAGTTGGTAAAGCGTTGGTTTCGCATTCGGGAGTTCCTTGATTTGATGTCAGCAGCCGACCATTCTGACTCAGGTTTCTCCAGGGGGGGTTCCACAGTCATACCAGGCAAATACCGGGATAGTACCTTGAACTTATACTCTGCCTGACTTCCGACATCCTTTCACCTACTTATCCTGGCCTGAGCCATGGATGCCTTAGGGCCATAAATAAATTCAAACAAATTTAGGAAAACGTACGAGGAATTTTATCACCTTTACAGACAGCTCCGATATCATCTCGATTGTTTCGTCGATTCGTCGAGGTTGCCTTTGGATACTCTCGATACAATGCAATACATCAAATGACATTCTCTTGCAACGAGAAATTGAATGGCGCAATGTAATTTACGTTAACTATAATCATGTTGCAGTTATGAACAAAATTAGGGTAGGTTTTGAACTCGGTGGTCCGAAAGAAAGGATCATGTGCCATACACATCATATAACAACCATAACAAACACATTCAACAATATGGAGAACAGCTGTGAACCACAAAAAACACAATCACAATCACAGTGCATGTATCACATGGACATCGTTTTCATTGAAGTACTTCCGCAAACGTCGTCGTGTGCCCTACGAAGCACGTCAGGTGATAATTGCGCACATACACATTGCACATACCTCACTGTTAGTGATTTCCCTGCTAAGGTACGAAACACCATTAAGTTACATTTGCACACATTAGCCTTCAAGTACCGTCAAAAAGAAATATCCAAAGGACAGTGCCGAATCTGCGTGGGGGGGGGGGAAGGGGTCAAGGGTACCAGGCGCCACGTTTATGGGGCGGCAAGCAGCTAAAAATAAAAAAATAGAAGCTCATTAACAAAGGAAGTAAAATCACCAATCAAATTGAAATGAATTAAACGTGTTCAAATTTCAATACAAGGGCGATAAGACACTTTTTTTATGTCATTCGATACAACCTACCTTCACCTTTAAAATTCAAAACCGCGATTCAAGTCTGATAGGCAGGTCTACTGCGTTGCTGGAGTTAGCAAGTCACCCTTCGTCCAAGCAGCGAGCAAAATGTAGCGAGCCTTTTTTTTTTTTTTTTTAAAAAAAAAAAGTCCGCTCCGTCGGTGAGCGGATATCTAAAATATGGTTTGGCTTGCGGACAGGCAGTCTGGTAATTATTTAATGTTTCAATCTCCAGATTTGTATTGGTCGTTTGATTTCCACGCTTTTGGTTTTTTCATTTGTTTCTTGGAATAAACAGTTTTTTTTTTTTTTTAGTCACACGAAAGTACTTGTATCTTGAGAAGAATGCTAGTTCAGCATTAATTAGCTAAAGAGCCGAAGTTGGGATTTAATTTACTGTTATTTCAGTACGATATTTGAGGGCTAATCTCCCTCGGCGAGCACTACTCCGAACATAATGGGAGCTAAACAAACTCCAGCAGGCTCAATTCAGCCACCGACAGTAAAGTTTAGTGGGAGTGTTCAAATTACATAATGGGAGGCAAATAAAGGCAGACACGGGTTTCTGATCTGGACTCTACGTATATTTGTATTTTTGCAATTAGTTGCTCATGTAGCTGAGTTCTTGGCTTACCTCTGAGCGGGGCGCGATCGAAGTAAAGAAACAATTGACCCTTGAAACGCAACCACTTCAGATAGTCGTGTATTTTCTTGATTAATCATTGTTGGAACCAGATTTGAACGTTGGTATATTTGCCTCAGTCAAACTATTACGTAAACTAAAGGTTACCTGTCTCTTACCTCAAGAATTTTATTATAGAAGCACACCGACAAAATGTCTAGAGTTTTGTGGAAAGGGCTCCCAGAAAAATTCAATTCCCAAAAAAGTAAGGAAATTACCTTTTATTCTATTAATCCAAGAATTATAATTTTCTATTTATAATTCATTGCATACTTCGGGAAAATGCAGCTATCAACGAGAGGGTCTCGTAACTTGCGATACATTTATTCTGTATGTTTACTTATCGCACGGATAAATTCATAAAGCCCGAGAACACGACGATCAGAATTCCAAGGAAACTAATTAATTTTGATAAGACCTATTGGAATTAAAGGTAGTGAGTTTTGAGGACCTCCTGGGACCTCGGAACTAATTTGTTTAATAATTAGGGGTCTAATATGAATCCGACCCCAGTGTCACTTGGTTAGAGTGTTTGTTGACTCCTGGTCGATAGCTGTGAGGTTAATTTCATTTCTCACTCCCTTCATCCCTGAGAGCAAAAGAACGAAAAGAGGCAATAAGATAGGTATAATATAACAAGAATTAATGTTTGATATCTCAAGAAATTGGCTTCTTTATTATTAAACTGGGGGAGTGTGTTTTTAGGGATAGCCCAAGTTAACTGAAATGTTTGATTCCATTTAAGTGAAGGGTGGGCTCCTAGTGGACCTTCTGGGTCGCCAGTGAAGTGCTTAAATAATTATGAAAGAACCACCCCAGACTGTCCCTTGACTGTTTCAAGTTGGAACTCCACCAACCTCTGACAGGGAGTAACGTAACGAAGCAGCCATCCCAAGACCCGAAACTCCAGGGTGTCACTGGAAGGTCTGACTCGTTTGTCAAAAATAATAATAATAATAATTAAAGAAGTTTCTCTCTCTCTCTCTCTCTTTGAGGGTAGTGCATTCCTTTGTATTTCCGAGAAGAGAAAATCGATTTGTATTTTTTCGATCCAAAATTGTCTGAATCGATAACGGGACCGGCGGAGTATATTTGCAAATAAAAAAAATCTTTGTATATTCTGTCTTACTCCATGCATATTATTTGAATAAGCTTCCTCGTCATCGTATTCCAGGCCTGATTATATATTCGACGTTTTACCAGCCAAATTAAGAAATTAGATTATATCGTCATTAGGTAATTATGGCGATAGATTGGTGTCGACAATTCTGAAGCACTTATGATTTCGTTATAGTCTATCATTTTCGACGACCCACATCTGGATATAAAGGATGTCTCTCCACAGGTTTGCCGTTAGGTCTGTTTTGGTGTTAAGGGGAGGAGATTGCAGTAAGCTTTGTCTTGACAAGTTCTGTTCCCAGGGAATTATTCTCTATATATTATAGGGCTAGTGGCGTCCGAATATATTCCAATTAATTAGTCATTTTGTTGGCCTGTGGGTTAATTATGATCTCAAAGAATTTAAGTTATTTTTACCTTCGTACTAACCACGGAGGACAGTGATTTATTGAGTATTATTTATAGAAAATAGTTCCTATTCTGGTGGGGATAAACTTCTTTGTTATAGCTGTAACTCGCAACCACAAGGCTCCACGTTTCTTCACTCAGTCTCGCTAGTCATAGCGCGTCCGCCCCCCCCCCCACTTTCTAGAGAGAGAGAGGAACTTTCAGCACACAATACAAATACGTTTTATCGTAAACCTCAAATGAATGAATCTAATCTCCGTTGCTTGTGGTGTATTTATGAAGGCTAAAGGGGATATGGAAAGATGGTATGGATTCAAAACTCCACTGCTTCGACCTTGCAGGTTTTTCCAGTCTGCCTCACAAATAAAATACCTGGGTGGTACCTTAAATAGAGGTCCTGCCTGCTTCCTTCCTCTTTTTATCCCCTACACGTTGAGCTCGACCGGAAATGTCATCTCCCAAACCTAGCATAATCTTAGACCAGAATTCAGATTTTAATTTAGAAAAAAAAAAAATTGAATTTGAAAACTGAAAATAATGTATGAAGGAACATCACTTTCTGGCGCATGGTCACGGTTTCAATTCCCACTCTGGCCTATTGAACGGAGTGCTTAGGAGAGCCCGCTATACCTAAAACTTTACGATCTGTTCTTAGAAGCTTACCAGCTTGTTTAGGATGTTAATAAAAATTCAGTCACAACACCACATGGTAATACTGACTAGGCATTAATATGTTTAAGTTATGTCTTGTTGGAAAAGAATGTGACATATGAGGCGTTCATTAATTACATAAAAAAATGTAAGTAATTCTTTCTAAGTAATATGGCTGAAGAAAAAGACAACGCACGTAGTTGGCATTCGTGGTATCTGCATTTTCATTGCTGTTGCGTTGTTTAATACTTCTTTGAGCTCCGAGTAATATTACCACTGACATCCTGTCAACAACTTTTATCGCATTGTAATGTTGTCATGTGAATCATGACGCGTAATTCAATAGATTCATTCTAAGAAAACAATTTCCGTCATAGCCTTTCTTTGTCTCTGATACTCGTCTCCGTATAAATCAAAATAAAACGGGGGAAAAAGCTTAGTTATTTGCACAAATATACTTGTTTCCATTTGTTAAATCAGCTTAGTGGTGGTTCTGTTCAAAACCCCGTTGCTGTTGGTATTTTATAAAACCTGTTTTTCGATTTATTTGATCAAAACCCGATCACCTGTTTTTGTTTCTATATCTAAATAAGAAAAACGTATATACTTTAAGTTCGTTTCGGGGGATCCAGCGCTTTCGATGGGGGTCCGAGGTCTGTCTAGGTGTGAAATTTAGTAAAGTGTATATCCAATTCGATGCAAGTTCTACACATTTCATTGTAGGTAGTACATATTCTCCAGATTGGTGACTTCATCATTATATCTGTTCTTGCTTTTTGCAATGGAAGAGACTAGGGCTCTCTACGGGAGATTTTAATGATGGGACACGAAACTGTAACAATGATACTAGATATGTGTAGTCTAAACCATTTTGAATTATTTTAGTAGGAAATAACATCAGAAATGATATTCCTTTGCTCTAACGTCTGAAAGTTAAAGTTTTTAATGATTCTATTGTAGTTTTCATAAGTAGGATAGATCAGAGTTACCGCACTTCATAGGTTAGAAATTTAAGAAATTTTGACTGTATTTTCTCTAGTTATTACCAATTGTTTAGTTGACGGAAATTGCAAATAGTAGAAACATATTATAATTTGGAACGAAGATAACCATAGTACATTTTCTCTAATGTGCAAACGTACACTCTTCCCATCCTTATTAAAAAATCCTAGCATTTTAAAAACTTAATTTGTAATATTTGTTATGTGGTTGTTAAACGTCAATTTCATACCAAACGTGACACCAAGATCTTTAACTACGTCGGGCCTACTTAATGCATACTTATCAATTTCATAATCAAATCGATAAATCGTTTTGTTTCTACTGAATGATAAAACTTTACATTTCTTCGTGTTGACTGAAAGTTGATTGATGGCGCACCAGTTAGTAATTTACCAGTTACAGCACCAGGTCTAAACTATGGTGTAGTTTTATGACATCTTTCATGGAATTAATTTTTGCATATATTTTGAGGTCATCCGCAAATAGCAGCACATTCTCATCCGGTATGAATTCAGGCAGGTCATTAATAAACAAGAGGAATTACAATGGTCCAAGATTCGAGCCTTGTGGGACTCCTGAGAGTGCTGTTTATTCATCAGATTTGTATCCCTTAAATAGAACAGACTGTCTGCGATTAGTTAGATAAGCGCACATGAACCTAATCAAGGATAGAGAGAAATGTGATTATCTCTTTCGAACGCCTTTCAAAGTCAATATAAATCACATCGACTTGCTTTGCTTTGTCCAACGAGCTTGCAATAAAATCTGTAAAAATTGCAAGGTTAGTTACCGTGGAATTTGGTGAAACAAAGCCATGTTGTTTAGTTGAGATAATTGGCTTCACATGATTAATAATTCGCTGACATACAATCTGTTTAAAGATTTTGCAAAGACTGGTAAGATTGGTATAGGCCTATGGTTCGTAATTTCTAGTCTGTCGTTTGGTTTAGGTATAGGACAACCTAAAGCAGATTTCCATTTGTCAGAGAAAGTACATGTTTTTAGTGCCAAGTTGAACGCAGCCAATCGTGGATATTTAAATAAGTTATATCAAGACATCCTTTGACTATATAGGAGGGTATGCCATCAGATTCAACTGACGGTTTGGATTTTAGATTCTTGATAGCCTTTTCTATTTTCTTCAAATGTGAGACAGAATACTCAACAGATAGTATTCCAATTTTTTCGTAACCCCTAGAATTACTATCAAAATTTTTGAATGATTGAGAAGAAGATACACATACTGCTTGGAAATACTGTGCAAACGTATTAGCTATTTCTCCATTGCTACACAAATCCCGACCTTCAAATTTTAATACATTCGGGGGAAGATGCTTTCTTTTGTTTTTAATAAATTTTCACAGTTGACCTGGATCATTATTAGGTAGATTTCGAAGAAAAATCCACCTATTGAG